>CM055744.1:15532566-15560066 GCA_029465975.1 Dallia pectoralis
CCACTCTTTCGTTTTCTCGGAGCAGGTTAATGTCCGCGTATTGTGTGTGTGTGTTTAGTGGCTTAAGGAAGCATCCATTTAAAGTATGCATCAGTTTTTATCCCCCTGGAGCTCCAGAGGAGTGCACCCCGTCCCCTCTGTTACCAAGCCTCTCTCCCCTTCCTCGTCCTCTCTCACCCTATTCTCACTTTTCTTCCCCCCTCACCTTTCTCTTCCTGTCTCACCCTGTCTCACCCTGTCTCACCCTGTCTCCACCCCGCCCTCACCTCCTGGTGTAAATATGCGGTACGTCTTGTCTGTTTATATCAGTAATCTGTCCAGGCAGACATTTTAAACAACATCTCTATGTGTATATAAACACTGCCCAAGTCCTCTAATGAATTAATGGTAATGCCTCACTCTACTGTGGCTGCTGTTGTTGGTGGTGTGTAGATGTGTGTGTGTGTGTGTGTGTACACGTGTGTGTGTGTGTCTGCGTGTGCACGTATTTCTGTGTTATTGTGTGTATCCATGTGTGTGTGGGTGAGGTCACCACTGTCAGTAGTACCCCCTCACTTTGGCACCAATAAAAGCATAGTTTGGCAGATTACATAGGAGAGCCCATGAGAGCCCCCCAGAGAGCCCCCCACTCAGGGAGCCCGCCCACCCAGGGAGCCCCCCACTCAGGGAGCCCCCCCCACTCAGGGAGCCCCCACTCAGAGAGCCCCCCACTCAGAGAGCCCCCACTCAGGGAGGCCCCCACTCAGGGAGCCCCCACTCAGGGAGCCCCCACTCAGAGAGCCCCCCACTCAGGGAGGCCCCCTACTCAGGGAGCCCTCCCCCACTCAGGGAGCCCCCCACTCAGAGAGCCCCCACCTAGAGAGCCCCCACACTCAGAGAGCCCCCACTCAGAGAGCCCCCACTCAGGGAGCCCCCCACTCAGGGAGCCCCCCACTCAGAGAGCCCCCCACTCAGGGAGGCCCCCCACTCAGGGAGCCCCCACTCAGGGAGCCCCCCACTCAGGCTAGACTTGACTCAAGCACACAGACATGTAGTGAACACTGAATCCAAATAAACACGAAAGGATGTCATGGGAGCGTAAGGAATACAGCTGTCCTGTTTGATTATGTCATGGTTTTGTTGTCATACAGTGACTGGCTTTAATGGACCAGTTCTCATGGGAAACGTTCACCTGGCTGGCCAGACTACAATCTCAGACTCAAATTGGTTGAATTAGTCAAATTAATTTTGTCCAACACTCTTCATTGGGACATGATTACAATGACTGTAATGGAAGGACTCATATACTCAACTGAAGGAATGGAGAGGAGACAGACTGTAAAAGAGGAAGAAAGAGATAGACAGAGAGAAAGGAGAAACAGAGAGAGAGACAGAGAGAGAAACAGAGAGAGAGAGACAGAGAGAGATAGACAGAGAGAGAGAGAGGGGGTGGATGGACAGAGTGAATGAGGGAGAAACAGAGAGAAAAGGGGAGGAGGAGGAGAAAGACAATGAGAAAGGGATAAATTAAGAGATGGGGAAGGAAATAGAGTGAATGAATGCAAAAAAGTGGTTCAGAAAGGGCATAAGGGTATCTGACAGACAAGTGGAGTACACTGATGGGAAATGAGAAGCTATTCAGTCAATGAAGCACTCTTGTCCGTGGTTGTGTGTGTGTGTGTGTGTGTGTGTGTCTGTGTAGGTGTGCATGTGGGTGTCTCCTCTCAGACTAACCCGTCATTAGTCAGTCCGGTCTCATCAGGACAGACAGGTGTGATTATATTCAAATGGGAAGATTGTCAGCGCGATGGCTTCGTCTATAATTTGCACCTGTTTTCATACGGTTGGTAGAACCTCACGTGGGAATTCTCCAGCGTTCTGGTATGACAGGAGAGTCGGCCGATCGCACACTGTAAATAACGTTCCGTACTCTTAAGTGGCGTTTATTTATTTGACGGTATGAAGGAATGCATGCCGATGCAGTAAGTGTGTGTCTATGTTTCGAACGCTCGTTACATTGAAGGGGAACAAAGGTGAACCCAAGTGGCGTGTTGCAATCACAAAACTATTAGAGCAATTTGCGTTCAGCGCTGCCGCCAGCCAAGTCTTCTGAACAGACTGTTTATTTCAATCCTCTTCAGCCAGGAGAAGAGCTGACTTCCCTCAAATAAACCTCTCTCTCTCTCTCTGTGCCTGTAACCCTTCACACGCCCACTGCCTAGTGACTAGTGTCCAGTCTCTGTCCAGTCTGTTTGTATATGTGGCTGACACTACATTATAGTCTCTGTCCAGTCTGTCTGTATATGTGGCTGACACTACATTATAGTCTCTGTCCAGTCTGTGTATATATGTGGCTGACACTACATTATAGTCTCTGTCCAGTCTGTCTGTATATGTGGTTGACACTACATTATAGTCTCTGTCCAGTCTGTGTGTATATGTGGCTGACACTACATTATAGTCTCTGTCCAGTCTGTCTGTATATGTGGCTGACACTACATTATAGTCTCTGTCCAGTCTGTGTATATATGTGGCTGACACTACATTATAGTCTCTGTCCAGTCTGTCTGTATATGTGGCTGACACTACATTATAGTCTCTGTCCAGTCTGTGTGTATATGTGGCTGACACTACATTATAGTCTCTGTCCAGTCTGTCTGTATATGTGGCTGACACTACATTATAGTCTCTGTCCAGTCTGTGTGTATATGTGGCTGACACTACATTATAGTCTCTGTCCAGTCTGTCTGTATATGTGGCTGACACTACATTATAGTCTCTGTCCAGTCTGTGTGTATATGTGGCTGACACTACATTATAGTCTCTGTCCAGTCTGTCTGTATATGTGGCTGACACTACATTATAGTCTCTGTCCAGTCTGTGTGTATATGTGGCTGACACTACATTATAGTCTCTGTCCAGTCTGTCTGTATATGTGGCTGACACTACATTATAGTCTCTGTCCAGTCTGTCTGTATATGTGGCTGACACTACATTATAGTCTCTGTCCAGTCTGTCTGTATATGAGGCTGACACTACATTATAGTCTCTGTCCAGTCTGTGTATATATGTGGCTGACACTACATTATAGTCTCTGTCCAGTCTGTCTGTATATGTGGCTGACACGACATTATAGTCTCCGTCTGACACTACATTATAGTCTCTGTCCAGTCTGTCTGTATATGTGGCTGACACTACATTATAGTCTCTCTCCAGTCTGTGTATATATGTGGCTGACACTACATTATAGTCTCTGTCCAGTCTGTCTGTATATGTGGCTGACACTACATTATAGTCTCTGTCCAGTCTGTCTGTATATGTTCCTGACACTACATTATAGTCTCTGTCCAGTCTGTGTGTATATGTGGCTGACACTACATTATAGTCTCTGTCCAGTCTGTCTGTATATGTGGCTGACACTACATTATAGTCTCTGTCCAGTCTCTCTGTATATGTTCCTGACACTACATTATAGTCTCTGTCCAGTCTGTGTGTATATGTGGCTGACACGACATTATAGTCTTTGTCCAGTCTGTCTGTATATGTGGCTGACAATACATTATAGACTCTGACACAGGTAGTTGAAATAAATATACATTTCAAGCTTTGCCCATTTCCCGAAAATATACAACGTTTTCAACAACTGGCCTTTGTTTTTTGTTTTCACGTGTGTGCAGGCCAGGGAGATGTGATCTGAAACCACCATGAAGTCCAGAAACAGATACAATATAGGATATACCTAAACGGCACAGCAATCCTTTTTCCTAGTCCTTTTTCAATAGGCTAATTAATTATCCTAATTAACGACACCAGCCACATGCCTGGAATATGCTCTGGTTTCGTAGGTGTTGATATGCTTTATGTCAGGCCCTTGAATACGAGGTCTGGACGTCCCCTGGCTGTTAGCGCGTTATGCATCCAGCAGGGCCTTGAAGCCAAGCAAACCAGCTCTGCAACATAAATTAAACCTTTATTTGTTGGCCGGAGATAACGTAACATAACAGAAACGGGAAAGGAGACGACAGAAAAGATCTGTTCCTCACATGAGTTCCATTCCTGTCTTGGGTTCACCCTTTTTCTTTCTTTTACTTTCATGCCTCCTCATCATCTCCCTCTCCATCTCTCTCTCACACACACACACAGACATACTTTATTTCTCTATCTTTATCTCTCCCTCACACACGCACGCACGCACGCACACACACACACACACACACACACACACACACACACACACACACACACACACACACACACACACACACACACACACACACACACACACACACACACACACACACACAGACACACACACACACACACACACACACACACACACACACACACACACACACACACACACACACACACACACACACACACACACACACACACACACACACACACACACACGCACACACACACACACAGACATACTTTCTCTCTCCCTGTCTCTCTCACTAATCTCTGCAATATTACCTCTCAGGAAGGGAACGGCTTCATATCTGTCAGGATATTCCTGGACTACATCTCTCCACTTCCTCTTCTTCTGTCTGCTTCCTTCACCTTTCCATTTGTACACACTTTGTTTGACTCATCTGAATCTGCCTTCTGTCCCCTGTCATTCTGTGGTCTGTAGCATTCTAGAGTCTGTCCCCTGTCAGTGTTGATTTCTGTGGTCTATAGTGTCTAGTGTCTGTCCCCTGTCAGTGTTGATTTCTGTGGTCTATAGTGTCTAGAGTCTGTCCCCTGTCAGTGTTGATTTCTGTGGTCTATAGTGTCTAGAGTCTGTCCCCTGTCAGTGTTGATTTCTGTGGTCTATAGTGTCTAGAGTCTGTCCCCTGTCAGTGTTGATTTCTGTGGTCTATAGTGTCTAGAGTCTGTCCCCTGTCAGTGTTGATTTCTGTGGTCTATAGTATCTAGTGTCTGTCCCCTGTCAGTGATAATTTCGGTGGTCTGTAGAATTCTAGTGTCTGATTCCTTGTCAGTGTTCATCACTGTGGTCTGTCATATCTAATGTCTCTTTCATGTCAGTGTATATTTTTGTGGTCTGTAGAATTTGCGTGTTTGTTTTCTGTGTCATTGTCCTACGGTTGTTTTACAATCGCTGTTCCCCTATTTACTCCCAGAACCCAGGAATTTCTCTCTGTGTCAAGTTTTGTTTGACACTGATTACTATTAGTGTGTGTGTGTGTGTGTGTGTGTGGATGATGAACTGAGACAATTCTGCACCTGTGCTTCAGTGGTAACAGCACAGGAACAGGTCTGTATGTTCTCAGGAGGTTATCCATCACATCTTGTTTGTTTTGTATGGATCATGTATCGATTCTGCTGGAAGTGTAAGTGAGTGTGAGTGTGGGTGTGTGGGTGTGTGTGAGTGTGGGTGTGTGTGTGAGTGTGGGTGTGTGTGTTTGCAAGTGTATGTGCTGCCATTGATTTTGCTCAAGTCGTTTTAAGTGGGTTTCTGCTGTATTTACTCCTGCAAACCAGGCCATTTGACAGAATGGGTACAACCTGCTGAAATAATGACATCATTATTTGCGTGTTAAAGATTCAGATAATCTACTGATTAACAAATGAGAAACCTTATGTAGTCGATTGTTTAACCCAATGTGTTGGATCAATAACCCGTCTTGTCTGTCCCACTGCAAGCTCTTTCTGCACTCAGGCACACACACACACCACACACACACGCGCGCTCGCATGCACGCACGCACACACGCACGCACACACACACACACAAACACACACACACACACACATAGATGCGGTTCACTGTCTGCTTTGAGCAACGATGTAATAGTCTACTTACTTCGTACAAAACTCATCCATAAGGCTTTTACATGTCTGTACATGCTGGATATATAATTCATACATCCTAATCACATTGACTACAGCAATGTTCCCCCCGTATCTCTGTACAGCACACTGTCTGTCTGCAAGCACTCATGTCTCATTGATATTCAGAGGTTTGTCTCTTTCTGAAAGGCCAGGGTGGAACTAATTCCCAGCACCCTTGTTACAGAACGCTGTCACACTCTGTTTGCGTTGCGCCCAAATGCTTCCACCCCCTTCAGAAGGCCCCACTCTCCTCATTCCGCTATTTGCTTTTATATCTCAAACGCATTATTTTGTTATTATTATTAACCAAAAAAGCAGAGTCGCTCACACGCTCAACGAGTGCAAAAATTGAATATTGTATTTAAAAGTCAATTTCCCATGATGGAATTACGCAAATCAGAAACACTCTCTTTCTTTCTCTCTCTCCCTCCCTCCCTCTCTCCCTCCCTCCCGCCCTCTCTCCCTCCCTCCCTCTGTCTCTCCCTCTATCTCTCTCTCACCCCCTTCATCTTTCAACCCCCACCTCCCTCTTCCCCCCTCCCTCCCTCCCTCCCTCCCTCCCTCCCTCCCTCCCTCCCTCCCTCCCTCCCTCCCTCCCTCCCTCCCTCCCTCCCTCCCTCCCTCCCTCCCTCCCTCTCTCTCTCCCTCCCTCCCTCCCTCCCTCCCTCCCTCCCCTCCCTCTGTCTCTCCCTCTATCTCTCTCTCACCCCCTTCATCTTTCAACCCCCACCTCCCTCCCTCCCTCCCCCTCCCTCCCTCCCTCCCTCCCTCCCTCCCTCCCTCCCTCCCTCTGTCTCCCTCCCTCCCTCTATCTCTCTCTCACCCCCACCCCCTCCATCTTTCAACCCCCCCCACCTCCCTCCCTCACCCCCTCACCCCCTCCCTCCCTCCTGTTCTCCCGTCCTCTATCATGATGCATCTCTTTATTTGTTATGGTTTTACTCAATTCATTTACAGACATCTTTTTCACGCTCTGTAGCCCGTCTCATGTTCTCCACTTTGCATGGTTACCTTCCCTCAGCCTCGTGTGTGTGTGTGCGTGTGTGTGTGTCATCCTTTCCAGGCTTCCTCGTTCTCCCAGGGTAGAATCACCCTAAAAGCAATGTTTTTGCTTTATGTTAGGTGTCCCGACAAAGCAATTTGATTATTATTTGTGCATTGTACTTTTTTACCATTATGCCAATTAGGTTGTACTATTTCAGGTTTTCATGAAGGATTGTACATTTCTGGAACCTTCTAGAAAGGTGTTTAGGATGACATCAGAATGATGGCAAAGTTACTAGAATTTTGCAGTAATATGCAGTTTGAAACAGAATATTAGATGGAGCCTGTATGGGGTCAGATTGGGGTCTGTATAGAGCCTGTATATAGAGCCTGTATAGAGCCTGTATGGAGCCTGTATGGAGCCTGTATAGAGCCTGTATAGAGCCTGTATGGAGCCTGTATGGAGCCTGTATAGAGCCTGTATAGAGCCTGTATAGAGCCTGTATGGAGCCTGTATGGAGCCTGTATAGAGCCTGTATGGAGCTTCTCTCTCTACCCATCTATCTCTCTCCCTCTCTCTCTCCACCCATATATCTCTCTCTATCTCTCTCTCTACCCATCTATCTCTCTCTCTCTACCCATCTATCTCTCTCTCTCTCTACCCATCTATCTCTCTCTCTACCCATCTATCTCTCTCTCTCTACCCATCTATCTCTCTCTCTCTCTACCCATCTATCTATCTCCCTCTCTCTCTCTCTACCCATATCTCTCTCTCTCTCTCTCTCTCTCTACCCATCTATCTCCCTCTCTCTCTCTACCCATCTATCTCTCTCTCCACCCATCTCTCTCTCTCTCTCTACCCATCTATCTCTCTCTCTCTCTCTACCCATCTATCTATCTCTCTCTACCCATCTATCTCTCTCTCTCTCTCTCTACCCATCTCTCTCTCTCTACCCATCTATCTCTCTCTCTCTCTCTACCCATCTCTCTCTCTCTACCCATCTATCTCTCTCTCTCTCTCTACCCATCTATCTCTCTATCTCTCTCTCTACCCATCTCTCTCTCTCTCTCTCTCTCTCTCTCTCTCTACCCATCTATCTCTCTCTCTACCCATCTATCTCTCTCTCCCCATCTATCTCTCTCTCTCTCTCTCTCTACCCATCTATCTCTCTCTCTCTACCCATCTACCTATATCCCCCTCTCCTGTCTCCCTCTGTTATGTATCTTTGTGTTTATAGTAAGCAGTGTTCAGAGATATCCCTGTCTCCTTTTATGGTCATTCCTCATCCACGGTTAAAGTGCATTAAAGCCATGGCACGTCTGCCCCACCCACCAGCAACACCACCCCCCAACCAACACCACCACCCCCCACCACCACCACCACCACCCCGCGTATCTGCCCCCCACCACCACCCCATCTCCAATCCCCCGTCTCCTTCTCCACACCCACAAACCCTGTGGTGACTCCCTGGGGTTGTCAGTCTGTTTGGGAGTCACATGTTACCCTCTGTATAGACATGAGTATAGACATACCATATCTTTTCAGGCTGCGTGTGTGTGTGTGTGTGTGTGATTTCTGTGTGAGCATGCAAGCGTGAATGAAAAAACTCGGCTTTTAAAGCTTCTTTTTCAAATGACTCTCCCATTCCAACAAGCACGGTCACACGTCGTCACACACGGTGTCCGAGATCTACCGTCAAATGGTGCTTTGGTCACAGATGAATTACGGGATCTCCGGCACCTGGATCTGATGCTGTCTGGCATAAATGTGGCCCCAAAAATGGTGCCCCAAAAATGGTGCCCAATGTGATCCGTGTGCCAATGTGTGACCTACGACATCCCATCCGTTGGCTCCCAAACTGGGAGTTTTCTCATTTACTGGTGCGTGATGCAGTGATTCTACTTAACTACACATTTCCCATCCAACCTAACTTGATTCGTTTATTTGTCCTGGACTGCATCTTTAGGTTGGCATTGGCTCTTCAGTTCTCATCACACACACACACGCAAACACACACATAAGTGACATATGGCTCGTTCCAGTGCAAAATGGATTGACGGTAAAAAGGTGAGACGTATAAGTGCACATTTGGTGAACGTGCGATACAGCATTAGCTGTTATTAACGCTAACTAATTCCTCCTGCGGAATGCCGGACTGTGTATGTATGTGTGCTTGTGTGTGTGTGTGTATGTGTGTGTGTGTGTGTATGCGTGTGTGTGCGTGTGTGTGTGTATGTGTGTGTGTATGTGTGTGTGTGTGTGTATGTGTGTGTGTGTATGCGTGTGTGTGTGTATGCGTGTGTGTGTGTGTGTGTGTATGCGTGTGTGTGTGTGTATGCGTGTGTGTGTGTGTGTTTGTGTATGTATGTGTGTGTGTAAAAGAAGAATGCCAATGTGTCAGGGCCCTGAGAAATCGCCTCAAACAAACAAATAAGGGCTCGTCTTTCCCCATCTCTCCACTCTGCTTTGTATCAATCATAAGCACGCACACACACACACACACACACACACACACACACACACACACACACACACACACACACACACACACACACACACACACACACACACACACACACACACACACACACACACACACACACACACACACACACACACACACACACACACACACACACACACACACACACACACACACACACACACACACACACACACACACACACACACACACACACACACACACAGGTCATGCTGTATCTGCTGGGATCTCAGAACATTGTTTATTGTCTCTGCCCTGACCACGCTGCTGCTGCTGTAATTAGATTTACCTTCTCTGTTTTTCTTTCCCCTCACTTGCTTTTCTTTTCTTTCCTCTCCTTTTTCGTTCTCCATTCTGAATGTTTTCCTTCAGTGAGCGAGTAGCATTCAGTGTGGGGTTGATGGCTAGCTGGGGTGGGGTGGGGGGAGGGTGGGGGTTTGTAGAGGGTCCATGGTGTGAGGTCAAAACGTGTTTAGCTCATATTTTCATTTAATCAACCAACTTTCGTTCATTGAAAACACAACCCTAATTATGTACCTTATTCTGGTTTACTCTAAGCTTCTCAACAGTACTCAGTAGTAGTTTCTCCACTTTGCTCTACCTAGAAACACACTGTGCATCTTTACTCTTCACACATGATTTTACTTTGCTCATTTACGTTGCATCTACAATACTGTGCCAAGCTACCTTGGCAACGACTCCACAAGACCCCTGAAGTCGTCCTGTGGTCCCTTTCACCTCCCTCCTCCTCCCGAACCAGGGGTGTTCCTTTCACCTCCCTCTGTCTCCTCCTGAACCAGGGGTGTTCCTTTCACCTCCCTCCTCCTCCTGAACCAGGGGTGTTCCTTTCACCTCCCTCTGTCTCCTCCTGAACCAGGGGTGTTCCTTTCACCTCCCTCTGTCTCCTCCTGAACCAGGGGTGTTCCTTTCACCTCCCTCTGTCTCCTCCTGAACCAGGGGTGTTCCTTTCACCTCCCTCCTCCTCCTGAACCAGGGGTGATAATCTCTAAATTAATCTCCTGTCTTATTCACCAGTATATTTCTGTTGAAACTTGTACACAGTGCAGTGGTCCCTTGGCAATGCCAGTGGGAAACTCTCACCTCTCTGTTCCCTCACCCCTTCCCTCACCCACCTGAAGGCTATGTAACCCTCACCTGAGGGGGTTCGCGTGTTTTGATTTTCAAGAAGGAACTCAGTAGGGGGGTTTCAACTAAGTCCCCAACGAAAGCACTGTGATGCAAGTTAAACTTGTGTGTGTGTGTGTGAGCGTGCGCGTGTGTGTGAGTGTGCGTGTGTGCGTGTGCGTGCACGTGTGTGCGTGTGCGTGTGTGTGTGTGTGCGCCACTGAGGCACATGGGAATAAAGGAGAGGACAGGGAGAGGATGGATAAAAGTCAACACAACAATCAACATCACACACCTTCCCTTGACACTCAGGATCCCTTCATCTGTAGGGAAAACACACACTACTTAACTCCTCCTGTTTCACACTTAAACTTAACTGCTTAGAAACTTTTTATATATTAGGCATAGGCTACTTCACCATTAATTACCTTGCCACGCCTGCCCCACCTCACCACCTCACCACGTTGGCCTCACCTCACCACGTTGGCTCCACCTCACCACGTTGGCTCCACCTCACCACGTTGGCCTCACCTCACCACATTGGCCTCACCTCACCACGCCTGGTCCACCTCACCACGCCTGGTCCACCTCACCACGCCTGGTCCACCTCACCACGCTGGCTCCACCTCACCACGCCTGCTCCACCTCAACACGCCTGCTCCACCTCAACACGCCTGCTCCACCTCACCACGCTGGCTCCACCTCACCACGCCTGCTCCACCTCACCACGCCTGCTCCACCTCACCAAACCTGCTCCACCTCACCACGCCTGCTCCACCTCACCACGCCTGCTCCACCTCACCAAACCTGCTCCACCTCACCACGCTGGCTCCACCTCACCACGCCTGCTCCACCTCACCACGCCTGCTCCACCTCACCAAACCTGCTCCACCTCACCACGCCTGCTCCACCTCACCACGCCTGCTCCACCTCACCACACCTGCTCCACCTCACCACGCTGGTTCCACCTCACCACGCCTGCTCCACCTCACCACGCTGGCTCCACCTCACCACGCCTGCTCCACCTCACCAAACCTGCTCCACCTCACCACGCTGGTTCCACCTCACCACGCCTGCTCCACCTCACCACGCTGGCTCCACCTCACCACGCCTGCTCCACCTCACCAAACCTGCTCCACCTCACCACGCCTGCTCCACCTCACCACGCCTGCTCCACCTCACCACGCCTGCTCCACCTCACCAAACCTGCTCCACCTCACCAGGCCTGCTCCACCTCACCACGCCTGCTCCACCTCACCACGCCTGCTCCACCTCACCAAACCTGCTCCACCTCACCAAACCTGCTCCACCTCACCAAACCTGCTCCACCTCACCAAACCTGCTCCACCTCACCAAACCTGCTCCACCTCACCAAACCTGCTCCACCTCACCAAACGTCTGCTCCACCTCACCACGTTGGCTCCACCTCACCACGCCTGGCTCCACCTCACCACGTTGGCTCCAGCTCACCACGCCTGCTCCACCTCACCAAACCTGCTCCACCTCACCACACCTGCTCCACCTCACCACGCCTGCTCCACCTCACCACATTGGTTCCACCTCACCACACCGGCTCCACCTCACCACGTTGGGTCTGCTGCCAGATACCACAGGGTACCTTCAGGGCTCTTGTAGTGTCCGACGAACCAACGGCATACAAGAAGATGGTAATGTTCATAATGTTCTGGCCCCTCAGTGTGTGTCGGTTGGTTTTTGCCCCGGCAGTTTGTTTTTCCCTGTAGATATAAAGCCTTACATGGAAGAAAACTGACAGCTCAGCTGACATCAAGGACCCGGGTGCGCGTTAGCTGTGTGTGTGTGTGTGTGTGTGTGTGTGTGTGTGTGTGTGCGTGTGTGTGTGTGTGTGCGCGCGCGGGAGAGAGAGATTGTTTGCTTGCGTGTGCACAGCAGTGGGTAAAGGCTATCATATCAAAGGTCTAGCGATGGAGGATTACATTTCAGCCGCTAAAGATCGTTTGCTTCTGTTTAGAAATGAAAACAATAGGAGTCTGAACTCTATACTGTCACCAACGGGGGGAAATCCAGTACGATTGTCTCTGGGCTAGATGAACAGTTTATAGCTTGGCTATCTACGGTCTGGGCTTCTACTCTGGGCTTTTACTGACGAGCATTCTCTCTCTCTCTTTCTCTCTATCTCTTTAACTCTTTGTGTCATCTGATGAATTTCGCTGTAAGCGACACATTGAAAGACAGGAAAGTGAGCAAGAAAGTGAAATATTACTTTTTTACTCCCCTCTTTTAGCCGCTACCACTCCAGACTCTCCAGACTCCTCTTGTGTCCTCCTCCCCCACCGTTTTCTACTTCTCTCCTGTTCCCTCTCCTCAACTCTTCTCCCTCCCCTCCTCTCCTCCCTGCTTTAATTTTCTCTCTCCTCCTTCCCTCCCCTCCCCTCCCCTCCCCTCCCCTCTCCTCCCCTCTCCTCTCCCCCTCCAGGGGAATGTTTGGGGCCCAGCTCATATTTTGTTTGCACAATGCATTCCTAGACACAAGCACTCACACACAAATGCTCTTTCACACACACACAGCATTCCTGCAGGCTCTTTATTTATGTCAATCTTCCTTTTGATCAGTACAGTTCCCCCCCCCAGTAACCCACTCAGCGCTCCTGTGAGTGAAGGAACCCACCTGTGCGTGTGTGTGTGTGTGTGTGTGTGTGTGTGTGTGTGCATGTGTGTGTGTGTGCATGTGCAAGCAAAGGCCAGGGGCCCCCAATTCCAGGGAAAGTTTACCGTCAATGAATGTGGCTAAATGATTCCCCTCACATGGCAAAGTAGAGGTAAGGTGATCTGGCTGGTGGCGGGGAACTCAGACATCTGGATCTGATATACACCGCAGATGGCTCTACCTGCTACACTAACAAACACACACACACACACACAGCGCTCTGAGGGCCACGGATGCTTGTCTTCTGGGTTTGGTTTAAAAGCACATGTCCCTCCTACTGCGACTTTCAATGGCTTCTATTGTAACGTTCAGTACCGGCCAGGGATTAAAGTAGCATGTCCTATGTGCAGTTACTCCGTATTGGCCTGTACACATTTGATCAGTCATTCGGGTTTCCGGGGGGACGTTTTAAAGCAAAAAGCGCAATGTTCGGTTTCAATCACTAGCTTTTTTCATCCCAGGTGTCTGCGCGTGTTTGAGATGCACAGGAATGTGAATTATGTTGCTTACACAGGCCATCAAAATGACTAAGCACTCAAAAGTCTGTTTAGGACAGTCTTATAATAATAGGTCAGGATGTCCCTGGGATAATATCCAGTGGTGATTTATATTGGAAATTATGCCGATTGTCTTCGGCCCGGTGTATCTTTAGCTGTTATATTAAGACGCTCTGACGGACTGATGGTTTACTGGAGGGACGGACGTTTGTTTCTCACTGCTTATCTTTGGTTTAGAAATACATTTAGCCAAAAAAGCCCCAGAGTGCACTGCTTCTTTTTCTCCCGCTTGCCACTTTTTCTTCTTCACTTACCCTCGCTCCCTCTCTTTCTCAATTATCCCGATTTCTATTGTTTTTGCTCTCTTTCTCTTCCTCTGTACTTTTTTCCGTACCTTACTTTCTTTGTATTTTTCCCCCGTCTCTTCTTTTTCTTCCCCCTCAACTGTCCAACTGTGGACGTGAGCTACAGTGAGTGTGGGGTGATGTACGGATGTGTGTTGGGGAGGGGGGGGAGTCAGACACTGACAAATCCACCCTCCTCCCTCCCTCCCCTCTCAGGAGTGTGGTACCCTCTCGGCCTTGTATCCAAATAATTAATCCAAAGCAATTACTTTCCTCCTTCATCTGTCCGTCCGCTCGGCTAACAAAACATTTCTACACGTGTCCTCATCACTCCCCTTTAATTACGCCACCACTATTTATCACTCCCCTTTAATGATGCCAGTGTGCCTGTTTATCTGTCTGCCTTTAATGGAATACAGCGCTGAGATACTGCTCAAAACACCCAAGCTGTTTCTACTTCTCCGTTCCACTGGTTTTGAATTGAGAAAACAATTAAGAAGCTGTGGAAGAGGAGAGGGGAAGGAGCGAGAGAGAGAGACAGGAGTATAGTTCCCTCTAAGCTGTGTGCTTGTCCTCACAGCTCCCTCAGGACTACCACAACAAATACCAGTTACAATAAATACCACAACCGCACGCATTTGACAGTTCTTAGAGTAAAGGCCTTGTGAATCAACAGAAAATTGTCGCTAGGTTGTATCATCGAGGATATATATAAAAGCTATGCTACAGCCGTTAGAAATGCTTCGTCTCCCCTGTTTGCCATGGCAAGACAATTGGCAGGCCTACGACATGAAGAGAGGTAGAGGGACATGAAGAGAGATAGAGGGACATGAAGAGAGGTAGAGGGACATGAAGAGAGGTAGAGGAACATGAAGAGTAGAGATAGAGGGACATGAAGAGAGGTAGAGGAACATGAAGAGTGGTAGAGGAACATGGAGAGTATAGATAGAGGGACATGAAGAGTGGTAGAGGAACATGGAGAGTAGAGATAGAGGGACACAGAGAGGCTTAAAAGCAGTAGAGATCTGAAGCTAATACTTGTAATGTGGTAATTATAATGGTTGTTGGGGTTTCCATCCTTCAAAACTTCCTAAAACGTCAACAACGCTTACAGAAAGAATGAACAGTCAGAAGCATGGTGCCTTACGTACAAACCCATTCACATTGCATGCGAGCACACAAACGTGTGCACGAGTGTGCGCACAAAGACACACACAGACACACTGAGATCAAACAACCTCAACAATAGCTCTTTGTGTTCCGTAACCATGGTTGCTGTCAGGTTTAATGCCTAGCAACTTGTGACAATGAAACAAACTTTTGTGAAAATGGGCTCGGCTCATCGTATTTGGGGGAGGCCTGTGTGCCCTCTGTGTGTGTTTCCTCTGTGTTTTCTGTGTGTTCTCTGTGTGTTTCCTGTGTGTTTTCTGTGTGTTTTCTGTGTGTATGCTGTGTGTTCTCTGTGTTTCCTTTGTGTTGCCATAGAGAACCCTCTTCCTTTTTCAAACAGTAATTAGTGCTCAGAATCAGAATCTAAGTAGTTAAGCATCTAAGTAGTTGCGACAACCACAGACCAACAGGAGAGAGTAGAGGGACCCAGGTGATTCACTTCATCTAGTACTGAGTTGCCACATGGGCGTCTACAGCTGCACAACTGTTAGCATACAGCATCAAATAGATACGAAACAAGTTAATTTCAAAGTTTGTCCGCAGGTGATAAAACACTCCATTCTAATGAATTATTTTCCTCAGCTATTGTTACATGACCTCTTAAGAACAGAAAACAAATTGAATGTAGCAGCAGGTCGGGGGATTTCACTCTTAAATGCCTGTTCACCATCTCTGTACATAACATTCTAACAGGCTGCCAGCCTGCTTCACACAAGCACACAGATGTATGTACAAAGGTAGTGGTGAGGACCTACTAACAGCTACAAACTACCTAAACATGGTTGCAGACCATCTACACCTACCTGAACATGGTTGCAGACCAGCTACACCTACCTGAACATCATTGCAGACCGGATGAACCTTCCTGAACATGGTTGCAGACTGGATAAACCTACCTGAACATTTTTGCAGACCAGCTACACCTACCTGAACATGGTTGCAGACCATGTACACCTCTTCATGGCAATGGTATTCCCTGATGGAAGTGGCCTTCTACAGCAAGACAATGAATGAGCGAGATAGCTTCACACAACGTTAGAAAATGATTTGAGGAACACGGTGAAGAGTTCAAGGTGCTGCCCTGGCTTCCAAATTCCCCGATTATGCGTCAGTGTGATGTGTCGGACCGACAAGTCCGATCCACAACCAGTCCACAGATACTACCGGACAATTTTAGGAGTCTTTTAGAGACCATGTCACAACAGGTCGGCATTGTGGAAGACTAACAGCGTATTTGGCATTAGGTGGTCATAATGTTTTAGCTCATCAGTGTATATAAATATATATATGCACACATTCACACACACGCACACAAACACACAGTCAGGTCAGTAGTTGGGTGTCACACCCTGTCATTCCGGATTAAGTTATGCAAAGTGAGGGGGTCGGACAGACAACCCCTGGGGCTTAACGAGCAGGAAACACTAATTGGGTCAGCCCGCTGATTGCTATAATTGCTACTGTGTGTACGCACTTGTGTGTGTGTGTGTGTGTGTGTGTGTGGTACCCTGAGAATCCTAATAGAGAGAAAAAAGGATAAGAGCAGAAGAAGGATGTGAGAAAGGCAGAATGTGTATAACCACAACTAAAGATTGACATCAATTCATCCCCGCAGTAGACAAGTATACATTTGATCTGTGTATAAGTGTGTGTGTGTGCGTGTGCGCATGTGTGTGTGTGTGTGTGTGTGCGTGTGTATGTGTGTGTGTGCGTGTGTGTGTGTGCGTGTGTGTGTGTGTGTAATTAAGTAGTCCACATCAAGCTAAACAGTAATCCAGCAGAATCAACCGGTATTTATTAAACGGTTTACTGTTCCTGTCTGCTCCACACAGCTCATCTGCTCAACAGTGTTCATCTACGGACCGCACCGTCGCCACTCAGTCAGGTCGTTGCCATGATCACTGAGATTCTGTAGACGCCGGAGTCACTGATGACCAGAAATATAATTGGCCAATACTTTCAAGTTTGTTCGAATTTACGCTTAAGTGGCTATGACGTTTGACAGTGTTGTGCAGGTCCCCATCATATGTACTGTTTATGACACATACCTCAGTAATGATACAGTCAATGTTTGTGTGTCATGACAGATACATCTGTATTAATGTGTTCGTAGGTATTTCAAGTGAAGTGACAGAGGATGCTTCTAGATATTGTCATAAAGCGTCTAGAGTTGTTCACGTGTGTGAACAGAGCCCTAAACCGTCCGATTCAGGAGGCTCTCCTGAAGGTTCACGTCTTTGGAGATTAGGGCTTAGTCATGGACGGGTGTGCAAATCACGCGTCTTTAGTTTGGTTTGAAATTGAACAACTCTTATTATTTTGATAATAACTGGGTCGGGTCCCAGCGCTGCTCTGCATTGCATTATTCAGGTTTTGCACAGCCTGGTTAGCAGATGTTTATCCCATTGGGCCCTGCTCTGGTCATTCAGTCTCAGTTACCTTGAGTGTTAATAACTTGCCTGAGGTAGTTCTTATCCTCAGATTGCTGTACTTGTTATATTTCTTTGACTGGGGGAATGGTGTTAAGGTAAAGTTGCATAGGATATACTCTTACCAATCGTGTTCAGCTTAACACTGGTTTTTGTTTCACTTCACAACTTAGCGTATTGCACATGAATGAACGCACGTCGACTTGAGTCGTCTGAGGATCAGTTGAGATCAAACACACGTCCTTTTGAGGTTGTTCGGCCAGACGACCATAATATGCGAGGAGAGCAAACTCATATGTGATGGGATACCTTCAACAGAAATGTGCGGCCTGCTGTCCATATTGTGGACACTGATTCTGACCAGATTGTCCGTCAGCGGGAGTCATTTGATTTCTCAGTCCAGCATGTCAAGGCCAGACAATGCAAATGTTTCAGTTGTACTTGCCAATTCGTTGACTATTTTTTTTAATATTGTTCTCCAGCTGTCTCCCTATTTCCCAGCACCTGGCCCTGTAGGAAAAAGTCAGTCGGCCTTGTCAATGTCAACGGCGCAGTGTTTGTTTGTGCACATAGACAGTATTTAAATGTTCTGTGCAGTTCCCTTTATACTGTTTGTAATAAATGTGAAAAAATAACACTTCACCCTAATTTGAGGCGAGAGCACATTTTCCTCCAAATAACAAACACATTTTTTAAATCAACAAAGCGCATGACCTATGTTTGAAATATTGGGGAAATATTCCAGAGCTAAGGGTCATGTTGAAGTGTTTAAGAATGATTTATTTGAATTCGTTTTCAATTATTGAACTCGATAAATTCGTCTGGCATGTGTTAAGTTGTTGGCGTTGGTGTTATTTTGTGGTTAGAATCTGGTTTGGCTGTTAGGCAGTTTGTGTGTGTGCAGGTAAGGTTACATTACTGCAGTCTCCAGCAGCCACTGGCCCACAGACAAACATCTACCATGCTATTTTGGCCGACACCTGCCTACAGTCTTTGGTTGTGAGTTTCTTTGGTTAGACATTCAGCAACGTGTGTTTAAGGGCCTGAGATATCTGTTCCAAAAAACCCTAATATAATATATTATATTTTAAAATACAATCTCATTTTGGCCCTCCAGCTAGACTAGACTCTAGGTGATGAAACTCTAGGTGGTGAGTCTCTAGGTTGTGAGACTCTAGGTGGTGAGACTCTAGGTGATGAAACTCTAGGTGATGAAACTCTAGGTGGTGAGACTCTAGGTGGTGAGACTCTAGGTGGTGAGACTCTAGGTGATGAAACTCTAGGTGGTGAGACTCTAGGTCGTGAGACTCTAGGTCGTGAGACTCTAGGTCGTGAGACTCTAGGTGGTGAGACTCTAGGTGGTGAGACTCTAGGTGGTGAGACTCTAGGTGGTGAAACTCTAGCTGATGAAACTCTAAGTGGTGAGACTCTAGGTGGTGAGACTCTAGGTGGTGAAACTCTAGGTGGTGAGACTCTAGGTGGTGAGACTCTAGGTGGTGAGACTCTAGGTGGTGAAACTCTAGGTGGTGAAACTCTAGGTGGTGAGACTCTAGGTGGTGAAACTCTAGGTGGTGAAACTCTAGGTGGTGAGACTCTAGGTGGTGAGACTCTAGGTGGTGAAACTCTAGGTGGTGAAACTCTAGGTGGTGAAACTCTAGGTGGTGAAACTCTAGGTGGTGAGACTCTAGGTGGTGAGACTCTAGGTGGTGAGACTCTAGGTGGTGAGACTCTAGGTGGTGAGACTCTAGGTGGTGAGACTCTAGGTGGTGAGACTCTAGGTGGTGAGACTCTAGGTGGTGAGACTCTAGGTGGTGAGACTCTAGGTGGTGAGACTCTAGGTGGTGAGACTCTAGGTGGTGAGACTCTAGGTGGTGAGACTCTAGGTGGTGAGACTCTAGGTGGTGAGACTCTAGGTGGTGAGACTCTAGGTGGTGAGACTCTAGGTGGTGAGACTCTAGGTGGTGAGACTCTAGGTGGTGAAACTCTAGGTGGTGAGACTCTAGGTGGTGAGACTCTAGGTGGTGAGACTCTAGGTGGTGAGACTCTAGGTGGTGAGACTCTAGGTGGTGAGACTCTAGGTGGTGAGACTCTAGGTGGTGAAACTCTAGGTGGTGAGACTCTAGGTGGTGAGACTCTAGGTGGTGAGACTCTAGGTGGTGAGACTCTAGGTGGTGAGACTCTAGGTGGTGAGACTCTAGGTCTAAACCCGGCTATTCAGCTTTTCAGGGTTGATACATCCTGGATACGTCCTGGAGTTGCATGTATTCGAGTCTGTCTCTATTTCTCTCTTTCAGCACTCAATCCAGTAAAGACAAATCTAATGTCCCATGGCTTCCTGAATTAGATTAATGCAATCTTTTAATGAACATATAATAACACGCAGAAAGAAAACGCACAAAAAACACACACACACGCACACACATTCTCATCACCCACGCACACATACTCAACACACAAGCACAGAACATAAGGCCACGTGTGGACCTGAATACTTCCACGCTCTATGTTCCTCGTGAGGGTTTGGGACAGTTTCACCGGTGGCATATATATCAAGTACACTCTCTCTCGGTCCTAATTGCCGTCATTCGTCAGTATTTCCCTGGGAAACACACACACACACACACACAGACACACACACGCGCTCATCCCTCCGAGATGCTAGTGAGTGTGGCGTAGCTAACGAAGCAGGGCAACAAAGGCAGTGTGGTGGCCGGGTTAGTGAGTCTGAGAGGTAGCTAGCGCTCCAAACAGGATTTTAGGGTTTAGTCTCCCACTGAGAGAGAATAATGAGTATATGTTTCTAATCTGTGTGTGTGTGTGTGTGTGTGACAGTGCTAAGAGAGAATAATGTGTGTGTGTTTCTAATCTGGGCCCTAAGAGACTGGTGCTCTCTACTCCTCACTCTGTTACAAATCAGCAGGCCTGACTCCCTCCCTCTCTCTCTCTCTCTCTCTCTCTCTCTTTATCTCTCTATCCCTCTGCTTCTCTCTCTCTCTCCTTTCTTCACAAGCTAATTTAGCCGGGGCTTTGATGCTTTCTCCTCAGAGCCTGTGTTTCTCATATCCAAATGCAGGGATTACAGGGGGCTTTTCTGCTCTAAACCTGGATTCATCCTGTTTTCTCTCCTTTCACACACACTGGAGTTTCTCCGACCCCGGAACCCAGCGAGGAACCGCAGCGGAGACTTAACAGCCGGCGCGTTGTTGACGTGTTTTTGTGTTTGCCGCTTGTTAGCGCTTGTTAGCGCTTTTTAGCCCAGACGCTTAGCCATTTCGTGGGGTGTGGGGCGGTGGCACGTTTAGGGATACTTGTCGTCGGAAGGGAGGGAAGAAGTGGGAAGTGCCAGTTTAGATTAGAGGAGCCAAAATGAGCGAGAGAGAGAAATAGACGAGAGGAAAGAAGCGAGGGAGGTAGAGGAGTGAGGGGAAGAACCATTCAGAAGCGCAGAGAATGGTGGGAGACAAGGCAGGGAGAGGTGAGAACAGCAGAGTAATGTGGCAGAAGATATGTGGGGGAGAAGGGAACAGATCTGCATCTGGGGTTAAGATTCATTAGCAGGAATAATGTGAGATAATGCAGAGTGAAGTGAGGTCTCTGGGTGATATTTCAAATCCCTTTTGTAGGGAGCATGTGTGTTTGCGTTTGCATCTGCGTATTAGTGTGTGTGTGTGTGTGTGTCTGTGTGAGAGAGAGTGAAAGGTCTCTGGGTGATATTAGAAACCCTTTGTAGGGAGCAAGACTGTCACTTCTAAGTGTGTGTGTGATGAAAGCGAGTGGTAAGGAGCAGACACAGGCAGCAGGCTCCCAAAGTGACAGAGAGAGCAGAGAGACAAGCACTCTCTATGGACCTTGAGTAGACACACACACACACACACTCATGATCCACCACAGATCCCATGAAGAACTCAGTGGATTAGGTAGCTTGTGCACCACTGGGAACCCGATTACTGACGGGAAGACATACCGATATACACACACACACACACACGTATGTATTAATACACACAGACATTGACTCACCCCTCTCAGATATTAACTCATTCAAGCCCTCACCCGGTTCTTTGTGCTTCCACTGCTACCCTCTCGTGTTCTCCGCCATCTCTCTCTCTCTCTCTCTCTGTCAAGGAGCCTCCTGGTTCTACAGCTGTGATTGAGAGTGAACTCTGACCTCGCCGGCTCTCTGGAATTCCATACATGGTGCGTCTGTGACCCCGTGACCTCGCACTCTGCTCCCTTTTCATTGGCTGCCTGCAATTCACCCAGCTCTCTGAGGCAAAGTGCCCTCAGTCAGAACCGAAAGATCAGAGGTCAAGACGTGTGGAAATGAGGCAATGGAGTGCTAGCAGCCTTTAACAGCGAGGCAACAATACGCTCCATTCAACATGTACACAACAACAAGTGGGACACGGCATACTCATACACAATACACAGCTCATAACAGCTCATAACAGTTAGAATACACTGATACACAACAAGTGGAACACGACATACTCGTACACAATACACAGCTCATAACAGACAGAATATACTCATACACAACAACAAGTGGGACACGGCATACTCGTTCACAATACACAGCTCATAACAGACAGAATACAGTCATACACAACAACAAGTGGGACACGGCATACTCGTACACAATACACAGCTCATAACAGACAGAATATACTCATACACATCAACAAGTGGGACACGGCATACTCGTACACAATACACAGCTCATAACAGACAGAATATACTCATACACATCAACAAGTGGGACACGGCATACTCGTACACAATACACAGCTCATAACAGACAAATATACTCGTACACAACACACAGCTCATAACAGACAGAATACACTGATACACAACACACAGCTCATAAGAGGGAAAATAGACTCACACAGCACACAAACACATGCACCACACACTCACAGCATGGCTGAGAGTCATTTAGAGAACAACAGCTCTGGACAATTCCGGAAAGTGACTCCTGTCCAAAAGTTCCCTGAAAATATTCTCTCACTTTAAAATGAAAGTTCCAACTTTTAATCCTCCCCTCCACCTCACGTAGCTCCTCTAGATCTGCCAGGTGAAGGCCTGTCTCTGGGGTGTCAGAAGTGACAGTAGTAGGCTGTCTGGCTGCTTGATCAAGGCCCTGTTCTTGGCGTGTTACATGGAGGAACTCTTCTCTCTGCTAACCCAGTAAGTCACAGATCCAGGACATCTGACAGCTCGGAGTGATACACACAGACCAGGTCCAGACCCTAATTTCCTCTACCCCTACCTTTCCAGTCCTTTGCTTTTTCTCTCTTCAGATTTTCTAGTCCATCATTAGCCCCATCAGAGAGGGTCTACGTCTCTCTATCTCTCTCTCTCTCCATCTCTCTCTACATATTTCACACACAGTATATATATATATATATATATATATATATATATATATATATATATATGTGTGTGTGGGGGGGAGAGGAAGTCAGAGAGAAAGAGAGAAAAAGAGAGATAGGAAGAGAGAGAGAGTGAGAGTGAGAGAAAGGGGTTAAAGGAAACCCAAAATAAGTGTCATGCTTGTGAACAGGCAGTGATTAAGGATTTAAGTGATCATCCTGTGTCTGACAGTGAACCAGCTATTATCTAGCAGGAATCAAACAGCACTCAAAGCCCTCTGAGACACATTCTGTCTATCTCTTTCTCTCTCCTCATTTATCTCCTTCTCTCTCCTCGTCTATCTCTTTCTCTCTCCTCGTCTATCGCCTTCTCTCACCCAGTCTCTCACCCAGTCTCTCTCCCGTCTATCTCCCCGTCTCTCTCCCCATCTCTCTCCTCGTCTCTCTCCTGGCCTCTCTCCCCATCACTTTCTCATTCTCTCCCTCCATCTCCCAACTCAGCCGCCATGCTAACATTAAAGGAGACGTCAGGGCCTGATGGATGACAGGAAAGCTAGAGAGAGGGTGAGAGACTGAGAGAGAGAGTTGGTGAGAGACTGAGAGAGAAAGAGGGAGAGAGAGAGAGGTACATGGAGTGTCAAACATGTGAGCGAGAAGAGACAGGGACACGTAAAGAGAAGGCAAAGACAAAACATAAATGGATATGAAAGCTGGAAGAAAGAAAGACAGACAGGAGGTCTTCATTTTGCTGTTACCTCAGGGACTCCACTGACGTGTATTGTGGTGTTACAGCTCTGCACTACAAAGACATGCTCTGTTTGTTTTGGTGGGAAAAACTTGCCAAGGGAGTATGTGTGTGTGTGTGTGACAGGCAGAAGAAGACATCCAATAGAGGTGACGACAGAGGTCAACATCTCCCTTGCAGCCTGCTTTTAGCAACAAGATATAAAGAACTCATTTCAATTTCAGACGTTAAAAGATCACTTTGGAATTCTGTGTTTGTCCAGGATAGAAACGCAAATGGTTGACATGGTTAATTTGAGGAATTGTTCTATCCAACAGGTTAAAAGTTAAGGTTGCTTTGGGCATCATCACAATGCCCAAAGCAACACACCAACCCACCAACACACCAAAATACCAACACACCAAAATACCAACACACCAAAATACCAACACACCAAAATACCAACACACCAAAATACCAACACACCAAAATACCAACACACCAAAATACCAACACACCAAAATACCAACACACCAAAATACCAACACACCAAAATACCAACACACCAAAATACCAACACACAACACACCAAAATACCAACACAATAAAATACCAACACACAAACACACCAAAATACCAACATAACGTCCACAACTACTGTAAGTCTGAGGATTCCCACAGGCTAATGTCCATAATTAGCGCCCCCCTAATTATGTAATTGGTGGGATATCAGACTTACAGTAGTTTTAAGTGATGTCTGTGGATACACATTTGTATGTGTTTGAATGATTGAATGCAAACATGCATGATCCATGTGTAATGACACGTCCACCGCAGAGACTCCACTGCAGAGACTTCCACTGCAGAGACTTCCACTGCAGACATGTCCACTGCAGAGACTTCCACTGCAGAGACTTCCACTGCAGAGACTTCCACTGCAGAGACTACCACTCCAGAGACTTCCACTGCAGACATGTCCACTGCAGAGACTTCCACTGCAGAGACTACCACTCCAGAGACTTCCACTGCAGACATGTCCACTGCAGAGACTTCCACTGCAGACATGTCCACTGCAGAGACTTCCACTGCAGAGACTTCTACTGGAGCTCTACTGATCATATTGACAACTTCTGACAACTTAATCAGAGAATCATTAAAACTATACATGCAGTCACCAAAAAATGTAAGTTTCACAAGTTTACATCTGTGCAGTTGTACTCTACCGTTGTCTACAGCCTGAGCATAGGCCTTTGCCCGAAATAGAATTCAGCGTAAACTCAGTTGAACCAAGCAGCCCTCAGCTCCTAACAGGCTACTGTAATAGTGTTTCTAATGTCTGCCAGTCCTTAAGGAGCTGCATTCTCTCCTCAACTCCCCACACTCCCAGACCAGCTCTAATAATAAAGGGGACGGGAGCCAGAGAGGATCCTTTGAGGGAGCAGTGGAGGGCGGATGACCCACTTACCCGCTCCCCAGGCTGTGTCGAGGCCTATGGGCAACCCACTTACACACCTACTTTCATTTACAAAAGAGCACACACATGCGAGAACTAATGCACACACAACTAATAATTCTGTCAGCCCCAGACTGAGACCACTTCTTCTCGGGTCAGATTTAGGGTTAGGGCGACAGAGAACTGACATAGCCCAGCAATTAATCTGTTCAAAGAATCACAACTAAGGCCACTTCCACTGATTTGCACAGAGCCTCAATTTAGCCGTGGTCTATCTGCATACCAAGTATTTCCATTGTGTGTGTGTGTGTGTTTGTGCATGAGATCATGAGAGACAGAGAGAGACAGAGAGCGAGAGAGAGAGTGTGTATGTGCGTATCTATACAGGAATCTCGTCCATGCTACCAATACCATACATTTGCATTTTAATTGTGTCAATGTTTGTTCAAAAGCATGACATGCGCACGCACACGTGACAAAATGGAAATGGAGAGTTGGAGTGGTGAATGAGAGCGTGCTGGTTTGTGCTGTGTAGCAGCTACATGACATACCATTATGTCAAGCATCACACATGCCTTTGTCCCAGTGTCACTCGTCTCATCCAATCAGCACCTTGACCACTCTCACCAAGGAGACAGAGTACCCGTATGGAGACCTGCCCCCGACCGTACCTACAGTCAGGTGTCAATACCGCAGTGGAGCCGACACTCAGATTACACACTTTCTAATAAGACTATTTAGTTTTCTATTTTATGCGCAAAACATAATTTACATGATTCCGGTAATTGTCGCTGAGGGCCATTTTTTCTCCGTCTTCCGCGGCGTAATATATTCAAATGTTCCCTCTCTTCCGTGGTGACTGACAGGACTGTGTTGCGGCGTGGACAGTGATTTGCTGTGTCTCTGTTGCACAGAATAAATGATGGCGTATTGAGCCCCACAGGGAAACCTAAGAGCCATTATTCTGTAATGGACAGATGATGTGTGAGAGGGACAGAGAATCTGTGTGTGTGTGTGTGTGTGTGTGTGTGTGAATGGTTGTCAAGTAGCAGGCTGGGAATTGCTCCTGTAGATTTACTGATGGTTGTTCAGGTTGCCTGGGGGGCAGGGGGGCGGGTATCAGTTTGACACACACACATGTAGCTCCACCCCTCTTTGTACTGAACCAACTAATGTATCGGTGCCAGGTACCACAGGACCTTCAGTGCCTCGGTGGGTCGGGGCTCAGCAGTTTTGATTGTTAAGATACACTTTGATGTTGTGGAATCCTTTCTTTCCTTATATTTTACATTTTATAAGTTATTGATAGTTATTTACTGTATTCTCTCTGACTGATTCTAACTTGACATATTTCAAATGAGTCAGAAGACGTTGTCGCATTTTCAGTGAGACACGAATGTTTGTAGAACAGGTGATCTAATTGAGAATTGATAAGGGACGTGTTTAGGTTACGTCGTTAAATATGGGTGTCCTGGGAGTCTGTGGAGCTCAATCTGATCTGGATAGACTCCTCATTTATCGGCCTGATAAAATAAATATTAGGAACCGCAGGTAAATGATCATCACACTTTCAGTGTTCGCTGGTTACCTCGTTCCTACAGTGAGTGAATTAATTTCTCCCACCTCTCGTGTTCTGAGTGGGCCTGGTGGTTTGCCTTTCCATGGAGACCATTGGCTCATGTCTTCTTATAACGCCCACCATCTAGTCCATTTGACAGAATAGGACCTTTAAAACTACCATGAACATGCACAGTTAATGCGTGGAAATAGGCCAGGAAATGTTCCATTGTGGTACCAAAACACACAATACCGTGGAGTACTTCATTCTGAGGGCTGAAAAAGGGCAATTTATTAATATGATAATGTAAAAACTCTCTGTCGATATTAAACAAAAGTATATATGATTATTGTTTATGAAATATTTTTATTATATCTATAAAATGACTTTATGTTTAAAGATGTTAAAGTTTTTAGTTCCTCCACTTCAGTTGCTGTACTCCACATGGGGGGGGCAATAATATAAGCCAGACCAAATCCTTTGTTTATCCAGATAAAAACTATTCACAGATTAATTTTAGAGCAGAGCCCATAAGGTGAATGGAGAGCCCAAGCCGCTTTATTGGCACTTCGTTTTTTGTAATTCACAGAGCACACTACACAGAGAGGTCTGTCTGAACCAGATTCACAGACCACACTACACAGAGAGGTCTGTCTGAACCAGATTCACAGACCACACTACACAGAGAGGTCTGTCTGAACCAGATTCACAGACCACACTACACAGAGAGGTCTGTCTGAACCAGATTCACAGACCACGCTACACAGAGAGGTCTGTCTGAACCAGATTCACAGAGCACACAAAACAGAGAGGTCTGTCTGAACCAGATTC
>CM055744.1:15567566-15585066 GCA_029465975.1 Dallia pectoralis
ATACCATGGCACCCTGCTGTGTATGGGTCTGTATACCATGGCATCCTGCTGTGTGTGTATGGGTCTGTATACCATGGCACCCTGCTGTGTGTGTATGGGTCTGTATACCATGGCACCCTGCTGTGTATGGGTCTGTATACCATGGCACCCTGCTGTGTGTGGGTCTGTATAACATGGCACCCTGCTGTGTATGGGTCTGTATACCATGGCACCCTGCTGTGTGTGGGTCTGTATACCATGGCACCCTGCTGTGTATGGGTCTGTATACCATGGCAACCTGCTGTGTGTGTATGGGTCTGTATACCATGGCAACCTGCTGTGTATGGGTCTGTATACCATGGCACCCTGCTGTGTGTGGGTCTGTATAACATGGCACCCTGCTGTGTGTGGGTCTGTATAACATGGCACCCTGCTGTGTATGGGTCTGTATACCATGGCACCCTGCTGTGTGTGGGTCTGTATACCATGGCACCCTGCTGTGTATGGGTCTGTATACCATGGCACCCTGCTGTGTATGGGTCTGTATACCATGGCACCCTGCTGTGTGTGGGTCTGTATACCATGGCACCCTGCTGTGTATGGGTCTGTATACCATGGCACCCTGCTGTGTATGGGTCTGTATAATACTTCTGGTGCTGCTCTGCCAGACCTGTCCTTCAACCGTCTTCAGTGCCTGTCTGTTTCCAGTTACTTTCACTGTCAGTCTTGTCTGCGGTGATTCAAAGTCACGCTCAATTTGTTTCAGGTCCGGTGATTGACTTGGTTATTTAAAAACATTCCACTTTTTTTCACTCGGTTGCTTCGGCAGTCCGTTTGTGCTCATTGTCCCGCCGTAAAGTGAAGTTCCGTCCAATGAGATAAGCGTGTTATTGTATCCGGACTGGCATTGCGTTTCTGTACGCTTTAGAATTCATGGCACTGCTGCCTTTAGCAGTTACATCATCAATGGAGACAAATCAGTGCCAAAAACAATTGTCTGGACAGTGTCTGGTTAAGGCTTAAAGCAAATCACTGGATGCAAAACATATGTGCGCAACCAAGAACTAGACATTCCGTACTTTATTGTGCGTATTCTTTATCTGTAAAAACACTTCTGGCACCTTTCATATGGGAGGTTTGATGAAGAAAATGAGCATCTATTTGGAAGTGGAACATCGGGAATCGTTTAAAATGGTATCATCTTTAAGCTGATAGTCTGCACTTCAACCCCATAGTCATTTTATAGTTTAATGTACAACCTTTGCTATATGACAAAAAATGAATTTTTGTCCGCATTAATAAACATCCTCTCAATTGTAATTTATCATCTGGAAAATTTAGTACAATGTTGTAACTTCTATCACGTCCTCCCAACTTATTTTCTGTCAGCCACGTTTTTAATTTATAAAGTTGGTCTTCAGTCTTGAATCACAGAGTCATGTGCGTTTTTGGGAACTTTGGATAAAAAATGTCTCAACTAGACTTGCTTAGTTTGGATGGCCGACTGGAGGGCTGGAAGGGCGTCTGAACATCTCAGTCGGGTTCTATAAAGTTGAGTCCCGCGCTGACGTATTGACTAACAGAGCGGGAGACGTAAGCAATGGTATTGGACTGCAGCCAGTATGTTTGAGCTGTTAGAGGGAGGGGATATTTTATCTGTCCAGTGGTGTGCAGCTGTATTTACCTCCAGTGTTTGTTGTTCCCAAAAGGAGAAAGAGAGAGACAGAGAGAGAGAGACAGAGAGAGACAGAGAGAGAGAGAGAGAGAGAGAGAGAGAGAGAGAGATGTGGTGAAACAGAGAGGGAGGGAGGGGGATTTTCTGTGTCAGTGCCTCAGAGGATTTTGGCTGTGGCTTTGTGGATCCTGTGTTGTTGTAGAGCGAGGGAATAAGATTTAAGTATTAACCATGTGGACCAGGACCTAACCCCAGTCACAGGCCTGTACCTCTGTACTGTAATAACCCCAGTCAAAGGCCTGTACCTCTGTACTGTATTAACCCCAGTCACAGGCCTGTACCTCTGTACTGTAATAACCCCAGTCAAAGGCCTGTACCTCTGTACTGTATTAACCCCAGTCACAGGCCTGTACCTCTGTACTGTATTAACCCCAGTCAAAGGCCTGTACCTCTGTACTGTATTAACCCCAGTCACAGGCCTGTACCTCTGTACTGTATTAACCCCAGTCACAGGCCTGTACCTCTGTACTGTATTAACCCCAGTCACAGGCCTGTACCTCTGTACTGTATTAACCCCAGTCACAGGCCTGTACCTCTGTACTGTAATAACCCCAGTCAAAGGCCTGTACCTCTGTACTGTAATAACCCCAGTCACAGGCCTGTACCTCTGTACTGTATTAACCCCAGTCACAGGCCTGTACCTCTGTACTGTATTAACCCCAGTCACAGGCATGTACCTCTGTACTGTATTAACCCCAGTCACAGGCCTGTACCTCTGTACTGTATTAACCCCAGTCACAGGCCTGTACCTCTGTACTGTATTAACCCCAGTCACAGGCCTGTACCTCTGTACTGTATTAACCCCAGTCACTACATACCCACAGCTCTACATGCCCACACCTCTACACACCTCTACACAGCTCTACATGCCCACACCTCTACACACCTCTACACACCTCTACATGCCCACACCTCTACACACCTCTACACACCTCTACATGCCCACACCTCTACACACCTCTACACAGCTCTACATGCCCACACCTCTACACACCTCTACACACCTCAACATGCCCACACCTCTACACACCTCTACACACCTCTACATACCCACACCTCTACACACCTCTACACACCTCTACATACCCACACCTCTACACACCTCTACACACCTCTACACACCTCTACATACCCACACCTCTACACACCTCTACACACCTCTACACACCTCTACACACCTCTACACACCTCTACATACCTCTACATACCCACACCTCTACACACCTCTACACACCTCTACATACCCACACCTCTACACACCTCTACATACCCACACCTCTACACACCTCTACACACCTCTACATACCCACACCTCTACACACCTCTACACACCTCTACATGCCCACACCTCTACACACCTCTACATACCCACACCTCTACACACCTCTACACACCTCTACATACCCACACCTCTACACACCTCTACATGCCCACACCTCTACACACCTCTACACACCTCTACACACCTCTACACACCTCTACATACCACCTCTACACCCACACACACACCTCTACACACCTCTACACACCTCTACATACCCACACCTCTACACACCTCTACACACCTCTACACACCTCTACACAGCTCTACATGCCCACACCTCTACACGCCTCTACACACCTCTACACACCTCTACATGCCCACACCTCTACACACCTCTACACACCTCTACATACCCACACCTCTACACACCTCTACACACCTCTACATACCCACACCTCTACACACCTCTACATGCCCACACCTCTACACACCTCTACACACCTCTACACACCTCTACACACCTCTACACACCTCTACATACCCACACCTCTACACACCTCTACACACCTCTACACACCTCTACACACCCTACACCCCTACACACCTCTACACACCTCTACACACCTCTACACACCTCTACACACCTCTACATGCCCACACCTCTACACACCTCTACACACCTCTACACACCTCTACATGCCCACACCCTACACACCCTCTACACACCTCTACATACCCACACCCTCTACACCCACTACTTGCCCACACCTCTACACACCTCTACATACCCACACCTCTACACACCTCTACATGCCCACACCTCTACACACCTCTACACACCTCTACACACCTCTACACACCTCTACATACCCACACCTCTACACACCTCTACACACCTCTACACACCTCTACATACCCACACCTCTACACACCTCTACTTGCCCACACCTCTACACACCTATACACACCTCTACATACCCACACCTCTACACACCTCTACACACCTCTACACACCTCTACTTGCCCACACCTCTACACACCTCTACAAACCTCTACATACCCACACCTCCACACACCTCTACACACCTCTACACACCTCTACATACCCACACCTCTACACACCTCTACACACCTCTACACACCTCTACACACCTCTACACACCTCTACACACCTCTACACACCTCTACACACCTCTACACAGCTCTACATGCCCACACCTCTACACAACTCTACACACCTCTACACACCTCTACATGCCCACACCTCTACACACCTCTACACACCTCTACATACCCACACCTCTACACACCTCTACTTGCCCACACCTCTACACACCACTACACACCTCTACATACCCACACCTCTACACACCTCTACTTGCCCACACCTCTACACACCTCTACACACCTCTACATACCCACACCTCTACACACCTCTACATACCCACACCTCTACACACCTCTACACACCTCTACATACCCACACCTCTACACACCTCTACTTGCCCACACCTCTACACACCTCTACACACCTCTACATACCCACACCTCTACACACCTCTACTTGCCCACACCTCTACACACCTCTATACACCTCTACATGCCCACACCTCTACACACCTCTACACACCTCTACATACCCACACCTCTACACACCTCTACACACCTCTACACACCTCTACATACCCACACCTCTACACACCTCTACTTGCCCACACCTCTACACACCTCTACATACCCACACCTCTACACACCTCTACATACCCACACCTCTACACACCTCTACACACCTCTACATACCCACACCTCTACACACCTCTACATACCCACACCTCTACACACCTCTACTTGCCCACACCTCTACACACCTCTACACACCTCTACATACCCACACCTCTACACACCTCTACTTGCCCACACCTCTACACACCTCTACACACCTCTACATACCCACACCTCTACACACCTCTACTTGCCCACACCTCTACACACCTCTACACACCTCTACATACCCACACCTCTACACACCTCTACACACCTCTACATACCCACACCTCTACACACCTCTACACACCTCTACATACCCACACCTCTACACACCTCTACACACCTCTACACACCTCTACATACCTCTACATACCCACACCTCTACACACCTCTACACACCTCTACATACCCACACCTCTACACACCTCTGCACACCTCTACATACCCACACCTCTACACACCCCACACCTCTACATACATACCCACACCTCTACACACCTCTACACACCTCTACTTGCCCACACCTCTACACACCTCTACACACCTCTACATACCCACACCTCTACACACATCTACATACCCACACCTCTACACACCTCTACACACCTCTACTTGCCCACACCTCTACACACCTCTACACACCTCTACATACCCACACCTCTACACACCTCTACACACCTCTACATACCCACACCTCTACACACCTCTACATACCCACACCTCTACACACCTCTACATGCCCACACCTCTACACACCTCTACACACCTCTACATACCCACACCTCTACACACCTCTACACACCTCTACTTGCCCACACCTCTACACACCTCTACACACCTCTACATACCCACACCTCTACACACATCTACATACCCACACCTCTACACACCTCTACACACCTCTACTTGCCCACACCTCTACACACCTCTACACACCTCTACATACCCACACCTCTACACACCTCTACATGCCCACACCTCTACACACCTCTACACACCTCTACTTGCCCACACCTCTACACACCTCTACACACCTCTACATACCCACACCTCTACACAGCTCTACATACCCACACCTCTACACACCTCTACACACCTCTACTTGCCCACACCTCTACACACCTCTACACACCTCTACATACCCACACCTCTACACAGCTCTACATACCCACACCTCTACACACCTCTACACACCTCTACATACCCACACCTCTACACACCTCTACATACCCACACCTCTACACACCTCTACATACCCACACCTCTACACACCTCTACATACCCACACCTCTACACACCTCTACATACCCACACCTCTACACACCTCTACATACCCACACCTCTACACACCTCTACACACCTCTACATACCCACACCTCTACACACCTCTACATACCCACACCTCTACACACCTCTACATACCCACACCTCTACACACCTCTACTTGCCCACACCTCTACACACCTCTACACACCTCTACTTGCCCACACCTCTACACACCTCTACACACCTCTACATACCCACACCTCTACACACCTCTACACACCTCTACATACCCACACCTCTACACACCTCTACATACCCACACCTCTACACAGCTCTACATACCCACACCTCTACACACCTCTACATACCCACACCTCTACACACCTCTACATACCCACACCTCTACACACCTCTACATGCCCACACCTCTACACACCTCTACACACCTCTACATACCCACACCTCTACACACCTCTACATACCCACACCTCTACACACCTCTAGATACCCACACCTCTACACACCTCTACATACCCACACCTCTACACACCTCTACATACCCACACCTCTACACACCTCTACATACCCACACCTCTACACACCTCTACACACCTCTACATACCCACACCTCTACACACCTCTACATACCCACACCTCTACACACCTCTACATACCCACACCTCTACACACCTCTACATACCCACACCTCTACACACCTCTACACACCTCTACATACCCACACCTCTACACACCTCTACATACCCACACCTCTACACACCTCTACATACCCACACCTCTACAGGTCCAAATCTTATCCCAAGCTGCTGTTTCCTCATCCATGCTCCTGCAACCGTTCCCCTTACAACCTACGTCCAGTTCCTCTCCACCCGACATTCAAATCAACCCCGTCTTTCCAAGTCAAATCCCCATACTCATGGCCCCGGGCGCTTTCTTTCTCTCCTATAACTCCCCTGTCCTGTCATAGCTCACTAGGTTAAATGCTGGTCTCTAACCCCCACCCGCCCAGTGTCCCTGTTCCCAAGGATAAACAGTGTGTGTGTAAAGAAACCGTTCTCGCCTCTTGGTTTTGTGTCACGCTTCCTGAAGCGAGCCTACTTTCAATTACTGCCACTCCAATCCAGTTGCTCTGTGTGTGTTTGTGTGTGTGTGTGTTTGTGTGTGTGTGTTTGCGTGTGTGTGTTTGTGCATAATGCTACATGGCGTGGCTATCTGACTGGGCCGGGTGGTTTTTTTGTGGCAGGTGGCCAGCCCTTTCCTTTTGCTTTGTGCTTGTCTGACCAGCGGAGAGATTGTTACTGTTCGTACTAAGCTCCAGTTATCACCATCTGATGAACAAACACACACACGCACACACACACACACACAAACACACAGGACCGGATTTAAGAAATCATAGGACCAAAGGCCAACGTTGAAGCGAAAACGTGTTTCAGCCCTTTAGAATGTTCTGTATTTGTGCATAAATTTGACTTAACATTTGATCAGGTTAGATTAATCGTAGATAGTGGGAACCGGATCAACCAAAAACAACAAATTGATCAAAAATAAAATACAATTCTCAGCATGTGAATCTTTCATTGTTTTATAAAGTGTAGTATTTAATATATTCTTTGCATGCAGGAGAAAGAGAAAAATGAAACCCACAAAGGTGATGCGGCTCCGGCTCAGCATCTGGTTCTTTCTGTCAAGACACTTAGGTGTATTAAAAAACCCATGGTTTTAATAGCTGTCCTGGTGACTGGTTCCAGACGATCACAGATAGGCAGGTCTGGGTTGGCGTGGTTACATGGGGTGTGCGGTTGTCAGGGCACTCGTCCCAACTGCACGTGTAAACACATTTCGCCTTTTGCATGCTTTATCTGTGATTATGGACAGTGTCTGAGATCTTATAAATGTCAGCTCAAGAAACATTGAATAAACAATACAAATGTTGCTTTTTTCAGCACAATTAGCTAGGGTTATAAATGTTGGTAAGGTTATAGCTGAAATATAACTCATACTTTTTTTTAAGTATTAAAAAAAGTTTTTATACCCAATTACGTTGCATTTGAAAGGGTGTTATATTGAGACACTGAATTCCATTTGTTGATTTCATAACCAGAACATTACCTCAACAAGTATTTTTGTCTCTCATTATGCCTTCAGTGACAAGTATCCTGCGCAAACCGGCACGTAATATCCTGTGCAAAACGATGTCACGCGCATTAAAGCCAGTCTAAAGTGGAACTACTTGGGGTGCGCGGGTTCTGTTATGTCTGGCAAAAACCAAACACTGCATTCCACATTAAGAACCTCACGCCAACTGTCAACCTAGACAACTGAAGGAACCACAAATTCTGCTTTGTATCAGAGAGTTCTGCAGGAGAATGACAGGCCATTGGTCAGCCATCTGAAGCTAACGTGTAGCTGGGTCATGAGGTACCAAAACAGCCAGGCATGGGGGGTGAAAAACGTTTTTGACAAGTGGCTGTATCCTTTCAAAGAGAAGCTAGCTCCAGTATAGCGTTGAATGTTTTCTATTGTTTCTCTAACTGTACATGTTACAGATACATGTGCTATGTGTTTTTTTTGTTTCGATTATGGTAATGGAAAGATATATTTCATCAAACATGTTAAATCGGGGTATTAAGAAACACTAATGTCCTTTTGTTGGACAGAGTGATTGGAACCTAAGCAACCGACAGGTAGACTGGGCTAATGCTGTATGAGATTATTTGATTGACAGGTATTGTTGCTTAGTGATGGACGTCGTTCTTCAGACATGCCATTTCCTTACATACTAAAGAGATGCTGGTGTAGTTATGGTTCTCCAGAGAAGGAACCATTTGAACAGGTGCACCTTTACAGATTTACAGCTCCGAAATAACCAATGGGAGTCCTCGCTCTATTCTCCGTCTGTATAAAAACTGGATTCCTGCCATATGGTAGCAGTGATACAAATTGAATAAAAGTATTTTTAAACAGTCTAGAACAACTACTACATCAACTATTTTTCAGTCTAACTTAGGGGAGGTTTTACCCTCTTGAAACATAACAAACTGGGTTATACTTTAAGTTTCCTGAAGCTTTTTGTTCTGTAACATATTATAAGAGCCCGTATGCATTGTACCATGTGCATACCTGCCTGCATACCTGCCTGCATACCTGCCTGCATACCTGCCTGCATACCTGTGTAAATACCTCTGTGCATACCTGCCTGCATACCTGCCTGCATACCTGTGTAAATACCTCTGTGCATACCTGCCTGCATACCTGCCTGCATACCTGTGTAAATACCTCTGTGCATACCTGCCTGCATACCTGCCTGCATACCTGTGTAAATACCTGTGTGCATACCTGCGTGCATACATGCGTACACATAACTGTGTGTGTTTCTGCATGCATATGCGTGCATACCTGCGTGCATACCTGCGTGCATAACTGTGAGTGAGAAATGCAATGTGTGTGTTCACAGGCTACCTGTGGCTGAATGGGTGACAGATGGTTTGCTTCCTCTTTCTATTTAACAAAGTCATTTTGTGAAACTGGGAGATTAAGGTTTGTAACCTTTCACCAAATGAAGATTAAATTCTGGACTGCATCGAGCCCTCATGTTTCGCCTGTGTGTGTGTGTGTGTTTGTGTGCCTTTACCCTTGTCAAATTGTGATAAGAGTTTCAGCACAATGGAATCATTTGAAAAGCTTTTTGAATGAAAACCTCTGACAGAAAAAGTAAATGGGGAGTTATAATGTGTGTGTGTGTGTGTGTGAGAGAGAACAGAAATATAATGAGGGAAAAGGAGTTGGGGAGAAAGATGTGAGGAAGAGCAAGACGCTAAGAGAGAGAGAGATCGGGGGGGGAGTGCCCGTGTCTCCAGGGAGGTGATGGAGGTTATCAGTATTGTTTTGGCAGCCAGCTATGCCCAGGAAAGCAATCACACAAACAAATTAATTAGTCTTGCTCCCTCAACAATAGGCTTGACAAATTGAGCCATTTTTGTCTCACTCTATACCTTTTCTTTTCTTCTTTCTTTCTCCCTTTCATTCTCTAATGCTTCCTGTCCACCACGGAGCCCTGGGAAGCACACTGTAACAATACCTTTGTGTGTGTGTGTGTATGTGTGTGCGCTCCAGTGGAATAAACATCTAATTCAATTGTCCCTCACTGCCTGTTCATTCTATTTGCATAAAGCCTCTGTCTGGTAATATTCTGCCCGCTGACACTTTTTTCATGTTTTTAGCTTTATTTACACCAGTGAAATAATGCTTGTCTAAGTCTCTCACTTAGTTAGCATTTAGCCTGAACTATACTGCTACCACAGAGACAATACCCCTAGGACTGTGAAAAGGTCACACTGACCTTCTATCTTCTCCCCTTCTCTGTCTTGCCATACTTTTCTCTATATGTCCCTCTGTTCCTTTTCTTTCTCTTCCGGTCTTCCACGCCCTGACTACCCACATCTCTATGTGCCCTTCAAGTTCATATCGTTGCTATTTTCCTCCTGCGTTCTGACAATGTTGTAAAATGTATTTTTTTCGAAAATGGCAAAAGCTGCAAAAACGAAAATACTGGTCTAAATGCTGAACAGCGGCTTATAAAATACATTTAAAACAACAGCAACAATCATCTTCAAAACGCAACTATTCAACAGTGTAACGTGACCTCGTACAATAACCAACACCATGCACGAAGACCAAGTGACTTTTATAACAAACATAATCACCAAATCCCATTCTGCAGTGCTTATTCTAAACAAACCAAATGATAAACAAGTGACTTCAAACTTATATAAGTGTAAAAGAACTGCAATGCCCTCCTAGCCCACTAGGCGTGCTGAGTGGGCCAGGTGTTGTTACGCTGTCATAAATGTAGTTTCCAACACCTAATCATTAGTAGTATTGTAATGACTAGGATGTTAATTTCAAAACAATTAGCAACTGAAAATAATACAAATAACTATAAATGAAACAGTACGTTTCATTTCACAGTAAATGCGAATAACAATTGGTTAATTTCAAACTGGGCTGACAAGACTCCCCAGACATGTTTCGATCCAAAAATATTTACTAGACTTAATCAATAAACACATTAGCTGACATCAATGAGCCTACAGTTACATATGCAAAGCTAAGCCCTGAGATTAATTGATCAGTCATATTATGGCTGTCCACAGTAAACCTTGAAGAAGGACATATTGCAGCCATATGACAGGATTTCCATTGTCCCTGAATCGATGTTTTTAAAACCATGTAACTTCACTAGAAAATAACATGTTTCCATGATAGCTTACATGAAACAGAATTGAGATCAGAAAGACTTAGATCCAATATTTCATTATCAGAATACATCCATTTTATGATTTCAACTAAATTTTATCTGGCAACTGAATTATTACCAATTTTCTTTAAAAAAAAACCAGTAACTTTCTACAGCCTATATCCTAGAGCCTTAGGCACGAAGCACTGCAGAGTGCCTGATAACAACACGCCATGGTATAATGGCTACGTAACATGACCCCTCCATATAACTCATTGCAATTATCATCCAGTACACCACACAAATAACTGTAATATGATGTCATACTTATGGCATGACCTCATACAATCATTCAGACAATCAACATTCAGGATTCACAGACTGTTTTTAATTGTTATTATCTGCACCATGTGTCATTGCCAATTGCCAGTCTAACGTGTGATACTATGTTGGTTTGTTATTAACTGCTTTCTACCCTGGAGAGAAGTGTTAAAAAGAAAAGGGACACACACAAACAACCAAAGCTTTTTCCATAGCTACTTCCTTTGCTAGGATGCTTGAGGCAGAATGAATACTGTGTCTCTATTCAATTATCAGCAATGTGACACACTCACACACTCCCACACTCACACACACACACACACACACACACACAAACACACACACACACACACACACAGTGTAAGCAGTGTCTTCTCATTAAGCACATTCATTATACACAGGAGAAGATACCTGCAGGAGCGATTTATCTGAATTTTGTTTACATCCTACTTTAAGTTTTCAGACAGAAAGTATTTCCCCAGCATTTACTAAATAACCTAACTGCTAATAATAACTTTTAACCCACCGTATCTCAATCAGACCATTTAATCAATGCCAGGACAATATTCCATCATACGTCTGAGGACGATGAGCTGGACAGCCAGTGAAGTAGAGAACACTAAAATGATCAATCTGTGGTGTCTCTGTATCCATATGTTAAACTGGTATCCTACACACCATTCTGTTGACAACACGCCCACACCATCACAACGCGGAAAATCGACTTCTCAACACTATCGTGTAATGTTAAATATTTTGGCCGGCGATTTCACCATTGTAAATAATTACAGGTCACATTTCATAGAAATCTGTGAACACTGGGCTGTTGCAACAGGTATGTGAGAGCAGGTATGTGAGAGCAGATGTGTGAGACTATTGAACAGCTTTCTCAGGTTGACTGTTCCTTTGTAACGGCACCTCATTTTCTCCTCATGTTGTAAGGGCTGCTATGGTCCAATGACTGACGTCCGCACAATAAATACGTTTATTACCTCCTGGCCTTGTTTAAATCATATTCTGATCAGAAAGTACAGGAGTGGGCAGATAAAGACTCAGTGTGTGTCTGAGACGGTACGCACATGGAAGGGTTTTGTGTGTGTGTGTGTGCTCATGTGTGTGTGCATGTGTGTGTGCATGTGTGTGTGCGCGCACGTGTGTGTGTAATCAGGTGACATTTAAAAACGTTGGCTTGTCCCTCGGGCTTTACTCTTCCCCTTGAGAAATGATTTTTTTAAATGTATCTTTGTATTTCAATTTTCTTTCTATTTTTCTACGTTCCCGTCTTTCTCCGCAGACACTTTCGGTCTTGAACAGATCATGTTCTTACCGTCAGGTAAGCGTTAGTTTACCAGTCCGCGCCTTATGGCCCTGTTAACAGGACCATATAGATAAGAGTGTTGCTAGTTGAGCGGCCAGTAAGATCTGGTGTGTGTGACCTGGTGTGTGTGACCTGGTGTGTGTGACCTGGTGTGTGTGACCTGGTGTGTGTGTGTGTGATCTGGTGTGTGTGATCTGGTGTGTGAGATCTGGTGTGTGTGTTCCGGTGTGTGTGGTCTGGTGTGTGTGATCTGGTGTGTGACCTGGTGTGTGTGATCTGGTGTGTGTGTGTGTGATCTGGTGTGTGTGTGTGTGATCTGGTGTATGTGATCTGGTGTGTGTGATCTGGTGTGTGTGTTCCGGTGTGTGTGGTCCGGTGTGTGTGATCTGGTGTGTGACCTGGTGTGTGTGACCTGGTGTGTGTGACCTGGTGTGTGTGACCTGGTGTGTGTGATCTGGTGTGTGTGATCTGGTGTGTGAGATCTGGTGTGTGTGTGATCCGGTGTGCATTTGTTTGTATAAGTGTGCCTGGGAATGTGTGCACGTGTGAATGCAGACTCTGTGATTACGTGGTGCCCGTCTGCGCTTCTCTACAGGCTGGCATTTGGATGCATTAGCTAAACACACAGACACAAAACACATTTCCTTGAGCAGACGTGCATTTTAGAGTATATTTCAGAGTTCATCCATTTGTTTGGTGTTTTTACTCTAACATCTGTTTGTTGTGCAAATGCTTAGATGATGACTTATGTTTGTGTGTGTGTGTGTGTGTGAGAGTGTGTCCTGGTTGCATGCTGGGTATCTAACAGTAGAATAACATCCGATACACACTTTCATTAATTGCTTTGTACATAACCTGAACCTGTGAGCGATCCCATTGAATGACTTTAAATCTGTTTGTATTTGTGTCTGAGATTTGTCTTTTTATGTTTTACAGTAAGAATGCTAATTAAGCACTGAGCTAGGGTCAGATATGTTACGCATAAGCACTGAGCTAGGGTCAGATATGTTACGCATAAGCACTGAGCTAGGGTCAGATATGTTACGCATAAGCACTGAGCTAGGGTCAGATATGTTATGCTAATTAAGCACTGCGCTAGGGTCAGATATGTTATGCATAAGCACTGAGCTAGGGTCAGATATGTTACGCATAAGCACTGAGCTAGGGTCAGATATGTTACGCATAAGCACTGAGCTAGGGTCAGATATGTTACGCATAAGCACTGAGCTAGGGTCAGATATGTTACGCATAAGCACTGAGCTAGGGTCAGATATGTTATGCTAATTAAGCACTGAGCTAGGGTCAGATATGTTATGCATAAGCACTGAGCTAGGGTCAGATATGTTACGCATAAGCACTGAGCTAGGGTCAGATATGTTATGCATAAGCACTGAGCTAGGGTCAGATATGTTACGCATAAGCACTGAGCTAGGGTCAGATATGTTATGCTAATTAAGCACTGAGCTAGGGTCAGATATGTTATGCATAAGCGCTGAGCTAGGGTCAGATATGTTATGCATAAGCACTGAGCTAGAGTCAGATATGTTACGCATAAGCACTGAGCTAGGGTCAGATATGTTATGCTAATTAAGCACTGAGCTAGGGTCAGATATGTTATGCATAAGCACTGAGCTAGGGTCAGATATGTTATGCATAAGCACTGAGCTAGGGTCAGCTATGCTATGCATAAGCACTGAGCTAGGGTCAGATATGTTACGCATAAGCACTGAGCTAGGGTCAGATATGTTATGCATAAGCACTGAGCTAGGGTCAGATATGTTATGCAATAAGCACTGAGCTAGGGTCAGATATGTTACGCATAAGCACTGAGCTAGGGTCAGATATGTTATGCATAAGCACTGAGCTAGGGTCAGATATGTTAGGCATAAGCACTGAGCTAGGGTCAGATATGTTATGCATAAGCACTGAGCTAGGGTCAGATATGTTATGCATAAGCACTGAGCTAGGGTCAGATATGTTACGCATAAGCACTGAGCTAGGGTCAGATATGCTAAGCACTGAGCAGATATGGCATAAGCACTGAGCTAGGGTCAGATATGTTACTAGGGTCATAAACACTGAGCTAGGGTCAGATATGTTATGCATAAGCACTGAGCTAGGGTCAGATATGTTATGCATAAGCACTGAGCTAGGGTCAGATATGTTACGCATAAGCACTGAGCTAGGGTCAGATATGTTACGCATAAGCACTGAGCTAGGGTCAGATATGTTACGCATAAGCACTGAGCTAGGGTCAGATATGTTATGCTAATTAAGCACTGAGCTAGGGTCAGATATGTTACGCATAAGCACTGAGCTAGGGTCAGATATGTTATGCATAAGCACTGAGCTAGGGTCAGATATGTTACGCATAAGCACTGAGCTAGGGTCAGATATGTTATGCATAAGCACTGAGCTAGGGTCAGATATGTTAGGCATAAGCACTGAGCTAGGGTCAGATATGTTATGCATAAGCACTGAGCTAGGGTCAGATATGTTACGCATAAGCACTGAGCTAGGGTCAGATATGTTATGCATAAGCACTGAGCTAGGGTCAGATATGTTATGCATAAGCACTGAGCTAGGGTCAGATATGTTATGCATAAGCACTGAGCTAGGGTCAGATATGCTATGCATAAGCACTGAGCTAGGGTCAGATATGTTACGCATAAGCACTGAGCCAGGGTCAGATATGTTATGCTAATTAAGCACTGAGCTAGGGTCAGATATGTTACGCATAAGCACTGAGCTAGGGTCAGATATGTTACGCATAAGCACTGAGCTAGGGTCAGATATGCTATGCATAAGCACTGAGCTAGGGTCAGATATGTTACGCATAAGCACTGAGCTAGGGTCAGATATGTTATGCATAAGCACTGAGCTAGGGTCAGATATGTTATGCATAAGCACTGAGCTAGGGTCAGATATGTTACGCATAAGCACTGAGCTAGGGTCAGATATGTTATGCATAAGCACTGAGCTAGGGTCAGATATGTTAGGCATAAGCACTGAGCTAGGGTCAGATATGTTATGCATAAGCACTGAGCTAGGGTCAGATATGTTATGCATAAGCACTGAGCTAGGGTCAGATATGTTAGGCATAAGCACTGAGCTAGGGTCAGATATGTTACCTATTATCACTAACATAAGGTCAGGTTGGTTTTCATGTGTTATACTGTACGTCTAGAGACAACTGAATCAATCAAAAGTTAAGACTCATATCCAGAGTGATGGAAAGAATGAGAAAATATGGAAAACCCAGGAAACAGATTACATAGAACATTCCAGGTGCGTCCAAGATGGGATGAATCTGGTGCCATAGTCCAGTCCAGGTGACCTATATTTCCTGTCTCTTTCTTTTTCTTTTTCCTTCTGTCAGCTCCTTGTCTACGTCCAATGGCCTTCCTTTCACCTAGAGAATAAAACCCACTTCTGTGTGTGTGTGTGTGTGTGTGTGGTAAAGGCCACACTCATCAGCAGGAGGATATGAGGTGATTTCTGAGAGAAGAATAGTGCTTTATGAAGCTGTAATGACCTGGGGTTTAATCTCCCTGCCCTGACTGCATGAGAGGAGCACAATACTTCTTAGGAGAGCACTTAGATTACATATTTAAATTGAGCCCAGTGATATGGCTGGTCAAAGAGCGACGTACGCGTGTGTGTGTGTGTGTGTGTCTTCGCTCGCGTGTATGTGCATGTGTATATGTGTAGAAATATGTGTGGAGAAATATCCACACGTAATCCCCGTCTGTCCACCCTGTTCTCCTCCTCCTCCTCCTCCTCCTCCTCTTCCTCCTCCTCCTCCTCCTCCTCCTTCTCCTCTTGCTCCTCCTCCTCCTCCTCCTCCTCCTCCTCCTCCTCCTCCTCCTCCTCCTCCTCCCCGTTCCCTCCGTCCATCTCTTCCGATGTTTTTCTGGCCAGGACAGAGGTAAGGTTCCATCCCGTCTAGTGTTTTGAAACGATAGAGGTGAGGTGAGTTTGAAACGTTGTTTTCCTTCCCTCTTGTCTTAGATGTCTACGGCTCGTCCAGTGTAATGTGCGGCGGTGGGGGGGTCGGTGGGGGTGGAGTCTAGTGCTAGAGGCATATTCCTTAGACTCACCGCCGTGGGGAAGAAGCTGCTCTTGTGACGGGATGTTTTGGTCTTGATAGACCGTAGCCGTCTGCCAGAGGGGAGAGTTCTGAATAGTCCGTGACCAGGATGAGAGGAGTCTTAGGCATAAGATGGAGTGTGTGTGTGTGTGTGTGTGTGTGTGTGTGTGTGTAGAACTGCAGTTAGTTAGGAATTACTTTTTGTGTCTCCCGCTGAGTGGCTGACACATTCCTTAGTTGTTGTTTTTTATAGTATACCTACTTCAAGTGGCTGACACATTTATTAGTAATTGTCTTATATAGTATACCTACTTCAAGTGGCTGACACATTTATTAGTAATTGTCTTATATAGTATACCTATTTCAAGTGGCTGACACATTTATTAGTAATTGTCTTATATAGTATACCTACTTCAAGTGGCTGACACATTTATTAGTAATTGTCTTATATAGTTGTCAGAACCAGAAGTCTGCGCTCCTCTATGGGACAGGGGACACGCCCC
>CM055744.1:15590066-15597566 GCA_029465975.1 Dallia pectoralis
CTAACCCTGAGCCTAACCCTAACCCTGAGCCTAACTCTAACCCTGAGCCTAACCCTAACCCTGAGCCTAACTCTAACCTGAGCCTAACCCTAACCCTGAGCCTAACTCTAACCTGAGCCTAACCCTAACCCTGAGCCTAACCCTAACCCTGAGCCTAACTCTAACCCTGAGCCTAACCCTAACCCTGAGCCTAACTCTAACCTGAGCCTAACCCTAACCCTGAGCCTAACTCTAATCCTGAGCCTGAGCCTAACCCTAACCCTGAGCCTAACTCTAATCCTGAGCCTAACCCTAACCCTGAGCCTAACTCTAATCCTGAGCCTAACCCTAACCCTGAGCCTAACTCAGCCCTGGGAAAATGTGTTGGAACCATCCTGTAACCTCCTGAGCAGCTGATGCTACCTGACAGGTTCGGCCTCCAATCTGCCAAACCCTCAACCCTCCCGGTCGTCCCTTTCTGATTATATTTGACTTGATAGGCTAAATAATATATATATAATAACCTAAATTATAAGACAGGGTTACTGAATGTATGTGTTCAGTAACATCCCATAATTCCTTCCTACCTGAAACACCAAGAAACATCTCACTTCCATTTGGCTTCAATCGAAAAATGTGTCTGGTGTGGCATCCAGTATAACTTCACTACAGTGGGCAAAACGGCTGTAAATATGTTTCTGCGGAGGGAAAGCTTTTGGCACCAGCTCATAGTCGATCACGGCCTGTATTTAATATTTGTCATTGAGCAAGTAGATTCCACCGCAGTGTTTATTTATACCCGCACACTTCCTCCTTGGGCCGAACTTTTGTCTGCTTTCAAGAGCGATCTGTTAGTATTGATACGTTTACACAGTCGTATCTAGCGAACCCATATAACTCAATTACGATCTATTAATTATGCCCAAGAGCCACAGTTGATTTAAATGTAGCCAAAGTGATTTAGGTTATATCGTCGTTGTGTTACTAAATTGAAGCAGCTCATGTGTTCTGACATGGCGTTTTTATAACGTGCATTTATGTTATTAAATTATGCAATAACACATGCAGGTGAACCTATAATGTAGGGCTCAGATACCTCCCAAATCCCCCATGAGCCTCAGCCGCCCACAGTCCGTCGCCTCCTCGCCCCGTTCCTCCGTTCGTCCGCTTCTCTCGCTGACAACACCTGGACCATCTGAGGAAGGAAACGAGACAGAAAGGAACAGGACGGGTATTAAAGAAAGGAAAATGTCAACTGTCAGTCCGCCTGTGATGCCAGAATCAGCTGAAACCATCAAACTACCATCCTGTCCTGGGAGAGAGCGAGGGAGGGAGACAGGGAGAGAGAAAGAGAGAGAGATGGAGGAGGGGAAATAAAAGAAAGACATGGGAAGGAGAAAAACGCAGAGACTCAACTGGGGTGTCAACTGGGGTGTCTGTAGCTAAGCTAGTATTCTCAGATGAAGTGTGTTGTGTTCTAGGTGACCTCTCACCCCCGTTCATCCCTCTCTCATCCCCTGCCAAACCCCCCTCACCTTTACCTTCTCCCTCTCTTTTCTCTTTCCTGCCTCCCTTTCACCCCTTCCTTTCTCTCTCTCATTTTATCCAGAGCTTAGCCGTCATAGTTCGATCCCGGCCCTTCTCACATGAGGCGCGTTTGTGGAAGGCTTATAATTTCTGCTATTTGTGTGTGTGTATGTGTGTGTGTGTGTGTCTAGAGTTTTGTTGGAAATATGTATTCCCCTGTGTTCCCATACACATGTAATGTAATAATCTGTACGAAACAGTTGTTGGTGAAGAGGGAGGGAATGAGGAAGAGGGAGACGAGAGGGAGAGGAGAAGGATGAGAAGAGGAGAGGAGGGGAAGAGGAGAGGAGGGGAAGAGGAGAGGAGGGGAAGAGGAGAGGAGGGGAAGAGGAGGGGAAGAGGAGAGGAGGGAAAGAGGAGAGGAAAAAGGAGGAGAAATCAACTGGAGTGCAGAGCGAGCGAGCGAAGGGAAGTTGAGAAAAAACGGAAGAGTGGAGTGGAGAGGAGGGGAAGAGGAGAGGAGGGAAAGAGGAGAGGAAGAGGAGAGGAGGGGAAGAGGAGGGGAAGAGGAGGGGAAGAGGAGGGGAAGAGGAGCGGTCCGGTTGAATAAGACGGTTGAGATAAATCACAGTGTTTATGTTGTACAGGAACAAAGTGTCCCGTTGGCAGCTGGGAACAACACTTCAGCACTCATTTCCCCGGGGCAGGTTTTAACAGAACAGCTTAGTATATATCTGTCTGTATTCGTCTGTCGTTCTGTCTGAGTGTGTGTGTGTGTGCGTGCGTGCGTGTGTGTGTGCGGGTGTGTGTGTTGGCGTCTGTGTGATGACACCATCCTCTTTTCTAGTGGGGTATTTGTTGTGAGGCAAGGGTGATTTGTCAGGGATACGGCTGGGGAACGAGGGGAATCACAGCAGGGTGTGTCTAAGCCTCTACGATTGACACGACCAGGGGCCAATCGAATGACAGCGGCAGCTGACGATTGATCCTTCTTCCATTGTCGCCTCTGCATTGAAGCTGACCCCCTAATGTCTCGCGTCTCCTGTCTAGTAGCGCTCCTCTTCAGCCCATCACCTCCCTGTCCTCCCTAATTCTCTCCCTTTCTTGCTCCCTCAATTCAGCCCCTGTCTCCCCTCTGAGAGGAGGCCGTGTTGTGGCCTAATGGACGGCTGACTGCTGACCGGCTTTGTATTGCTACTAGCCGAAAGTAGCCGAAGACACAACATGTACACAGCTGCTATGTGCGCAGACAAACAGCCATTAAACGACAAAAGTCAACTTGTTAATTTTGCCCACGGTGAATTCCACCATCTGATCCAGGAGCTCATATTATATCACGTCCGCTTCCGCACCTATTTCAGGGTGTCTGTGGCACAGTTTGAGACGCTTCGGGAGATGCTAGCATCACAACTGAACGGGCGCAGGACCAACTTTAGGGAGCTGATTGATCCAGAGCAGCACCTAGCAGTTTGTCTGAGGTAAAACATCATCAGCATTCATTTGTCTACTCAATAGCGAAGGACAAGGCACGTTTACAGGTTTGGTTATGAAGGTACTCGAAAAGAACAGTGCAGTTTAACTTCTTTTGAATAAACCTTATAATAAGTATTTTCCTTTGCTATTGAGTAGCCAAAATAAGGACGATTATGTTTTACCTTAGACAAACGTCTGGGCCCTGTGCTTGTGCATTTTGCCTCGCTGGTGATAATGGGCATTTAAATACCTAGGTCAATGCACAACCGTGATTGGTCAAACAAAAACTTTCGCAAAACCCCAAAACGAAATTTTAATGTACAAAAGACAAGAAACAATTTCAGGTCTTCTTACATGTTTTTTTGGTTACGCTTATTCGTTTCGCCCCTGACGTGTGATGGCCTTCGGTGTCTTGTCTTGTCTGAAGCATCAGAGAACATAATGACTGAATGACGGAAGGTTACCAGCGCTGTGGTTTTTAAATAGGCTGGGTGTTAATGTGAAGTCGCTTGTTTTCAACACATAGCCTTGACAACATATTCACCCTGGTTCTTTTTTAAACAAAGTGAGAATAACCAGTGACACACACACACACATCGCTGCTCATGAAAACAACTTAGACAAAACAACAACAGAACTCATTGAGAGAAAGCATGCAGACATCAAGCGGTGAAGGTCCGCGTTTATCTGGAGTTAGTAAGGTCGTCTCAGCCTTAGTTCTGAACCGCTTGTCTCTTAAGACAGGACTTGGATTAGAAGCATCCCTTTAATGAAATGATGGTCAATACTGTTTTTTTTCGTTTCCCCTCTCTCTCTCTCTCTCTCTCTCTCTCTCTCTCTCTCTCTCTCTCTCTCTCTCTCTCTCTCTCTCTCTCTCTTTCTCTCTCTCTTTCTCTCTCTCTCTCTCTCTCTCTCTTTTATATATAATATAATATTTTATTGATATAGCAGACTAATTGAGAAAGTTAGAGGAGAGAGTGAGCTGAAATAGCAGTATGCTTTTCTAAACCATCCGTACATCCTCAGTCTCTGTCCGCACTGCCCAGAGCAGCAGGGGCCAAGCGGAGGAGAACATGACAGAATGATTGCCATTCTGTTTTTATTATCTGGAATTTATCAACTTAATCACAGCTCCATTCACTCCCCAGAGCTTAGAGGGAAAGGGGGAACCAAATTGAAAAGTGTAATTGAGCTGGAGGTATAGACAGATACAGAGGGGAAAGAGAGGAGAAAGAGTAAGGACAGATAAACCCGCTAATTTCTCATGGTCACCCGTTCCTAATCTGAGTGTTCATTGCCCTGCGAGTCAGACGTACGTGCACGTGTTTGTGTGTCTGTGTGTGTGTGTGTGTGTGTGCACGGTGTGTGTGTGTGACGGTCAGAGAGACTAAGTCCTCATTACAAGCAAACTCTCCCCGCTACCGTGAAACCCGTCTCCCTGCCGTTCAAGGAGAGGAAGTTACACATCACGAAGACACGTTCCGTTGGGTTTGCGGGTCTTGAGTTTCCCTCGGCTATATGACAACACTAGAACTGTACTTGGACTCAGATAGGGCGCAAACTGACTTCATAAAGTGTCAGTGCAGTCAGAATTATGATTATCTTTCCGGTATAATCACTTTTTTAAGTAATTAAGTGTGTCAGCCTGAGCATGACCCCAAGGCCTTATACAGAGCACCACACAATCATTGACAGCCAAAGATCTCAGTCACTTTGAACTGAACATTGTACTTCAAAAAGTCCTTGCAGGTACTTTGTCTTAAAGACACCTTCCGACAGTTTAGATTCAATCGGTTTGGAACCTGGTGATTCTGGAGGCCAGTTCAACACCTTGAACTCTTCATCATGTTCCTCAAACCATTCCCGAACAACGTGTGCCGTGTGGTAGGGCGCATTATCCTGCTGAGAGAGGCCACTGTCATCAGGGAATACCATTACCATGAAGAGGTGTACCTGGTCTGCAACAATGTTTAGGTAGGTGGCACAGGTATTTTTTTGGTGCTGGTCAAAATCCCTCAGATCTTCACTCCTGCCCGTTAGTGCATCCAACACGTTGACTACGAGAACCGCTTGTTCGCTTACCATCTAATCTTCCCGGACCGTGACATGTTTCCTTGTCATGTGATGATCTGCTTCACCTGTGAGTGGTCATAACGTTTCGGCCCGTCCGTGTATATAGATCTGGCAAACTTTTGCGTGTGCGCATGAGCCAGTAAAGCCCAGCATCTGAGGAGGATGTTTATACAGCATCGTCCGATTCATCTGACAGGACCACTCATCCTTCACGAACAGACCATTCGCATACAGGCACATTATTTCACATTATTATTTACTGAAAACATGAAACAACCCTGTGCACACCGACACACACACACACACACCAACATGGTGCCTATGATGTTTCCAGAGCATTCGGTGTGCATGTCCTTGTAAGGGAAAAAGAAGCGTGTGTGTTTACACTAAAACACTGCAGCTCAGAAGACAGCCAGTCACAGGGCAACGCTTTAATGAGCCTTTAAAACACACACAGGGCTAAAGCGCAAAGCACCTTATTTCCTCCATGTAAAGACATACACACGCACACACACACACACACACATCGCCCGGGTTATTTTTTGCCACCACAGCTTAAACACAGATCTAGTACGACGCCTATAACCCTCGCGCACACGTCCGTCGCGTACTGATATGAATTCACACCGAGCCATTCATAAATGACTCCGCCGTATACGTTGTTTAATTCTCCGACTATGATTTATGTGAACGTGGGATGTTTGGTTTCTGTGATATTTTAATTCCGGTTTTAGTTTTAAGTGATTTAGATCTAATCCCTGGCTTGTGTCTCGTTCCACTTCCCTTATCCCTCTGTCACGCGTCTTTCTTTCGTCTTTGTAAAGTTCCTTTCATGTGTGCCCGTGCGTCCATGTTTGTGTGTGTGCGAGTGGGTGTGTGTGTATTGGACAGGCAGGCAGTGTGTGGTTTGTGAAGGCCTAAAACATCTGCACTCCCTTTTAAGGGATTGTTTAGAGTGCACATGAAAATAAACTTTCTCAAGGGGGTCAGTGCTGTTCCTGACAGGGAATTCCCTGCTACCAGGCTGCGCGTGTGTGTGTGTGTGTTTGCGTGTGTGTGTGTTTGCGTGTGTGTGTGTGTGTGTGTGTGTGTGTGTGTGTGTGTGTGTGTGTGTGTGTGTGCGTGCGTGTGTGTGTGTGTGTGTGTGTGTGTGCGTGTGTGTGTGAAATAAAAGGTCCTTTTTTGGGCCCTTTGCTGACAATCACAGACCCGCTCCTAGTTGAACCCATTTTGACACCAGAGGCATCACACCAGATCAACTTCAAAACGTGACGTTTGTACAGGTGGGGAACATGTCTATATATGACCGGAACAACACTAGGAGCACTGATGAGCAGTATAACATGTTAGTAGACATGCGCTTTGCTGGTGAGGTGGTTAAGGATATGAAGGTCACGTAAATACAGCTTTGGACTTATGTGATATTCGTCAGTTTGGCTTCAAATTCCAACGAAAAACTAGACTTTTCCCAATGTTAAACCTAAGTTGTAGCGCTTTGCTACTCATTTATTGTTTTTAGGTATTAAATGGTGCTGTTTCGAAAATGGTCATCCGTCCATTTTATTGGTTTGCAGCCTACGTATAAAAAATAATTGAAATCACTTAAATATAATCCGAATATATATGTAACCTTCAGTGTACTTCCTCAATGTCAGAAGATGTGTGCGTGTGTGTAATAGAGGAAAAAGAAAGAACTAGAAACCTTGTGTGTCTGTTGTATGAGTTTCGGTGCTCACCACTTGTCCTCTTTGACAGGTTCTTTAGAGAGTTGCTCAATTGGAACCAGGAGGGAGTTGGAAATGGTGGGTGATGAGTGGATCGAGAGAAATGTGGGGCTATGGACCACAAGATACCTTTAACCGTAAATACCTCCTGTCGCCCCTTTATATCCAATAACTCCTTATCTCTCTCCAACCCCCATCACCCAACACCTCTTCCTTCCTCCTCGTCCCAGTCAACTGATTTTTTAAAGAAGCCGTTGCCTCTGTGAATGAGGAGACGTGGAGAGCTTCACATCTCATACCACACAGTCTCTGGTTCTGTCTCGCTTCACATCTCATACCACACTCTCTGGTTCTGTCTCGCTTCACATCTCATACCACACAGTCTCTGGTTCTGTCTCGCTTCACATCTCATACCACACAGTCTCTGGTTCTGTCTCGCTTCACTTCTCATACCACACAGTCTCTGGTTCTGTCTCGCTTCACATCTCATACCACACAGTATCTGGTTCTGTCTCGCTTCACATCTCATACCACACAGTTTCTGGTTCTGTCTCGCTTCACATCTCATACCACACAGTCTCTGGTTCTGTCTCGCTTCACATCTCATACCACACAGTCTCTGGTTCTGTCTCGCTTCTCATCTCATACCACACAGTCTCTGGTTCTGTCTCACTTCACACCTCATACCACACAGTCTCTGGTTCTGTCTCGCTTCACATGTGTT
>CM055744.1:15602566-15650066 GCA_029465975.1 Dallia pectoralis
AGCCTCAGGCAGTATAGACAGAAAACAACCATAAAATCTGTTTTAACACGCAGCCACTGTATAGATGCTACTACTAGGGTAATGCGATAAAAGTGTATAACATTCTTTTGCAATTAGGTAGCGATGGAAATTGATTTATTGTACATAATTTCTGTGTCTTTTTGAAACGGGAGACCAGGGGCCAGAGTTACAGCGGGACCTTTAGCATTTTGTGGACACAACTGTACATCCAGCAAATATCTTTGGTTCTTGGGATCTAAAAAGAGCATTTCATTATTTTCAAAGTGATAATACGATACATGTTCTGTCATCACTTCTTTATGCTTGACACAAAGGCTTTCTTTAAATGTTCTGTGTTTCGATTGCATAGCAGTGAAAATTTACATTTGTTTTCTGATGATCTGAGCTTTGAGGAACACCAAGGCGTGACGTTGATTTGTAAGAGGGCAGACAAACCAGAGATTGAAACTTATATAGTTCTGATCGATATGATCTAAACCTGGATAGAAGTTTTCTGCACCGACCAATATGTCATCAGAGATGTGCTGTGGTGCTTTTTGCAAAATTGTCTGATAGTTTTAATAATGAAATTGTTACAAAGCTTAGATGTTGTTTTAATTTAACCAAGCGTGGTAAATATCTGTCCGTTTAGTAGGTTTGAAGCATAGGTCCTAGTTAACAGACGATATTTGTATGTGGTCATTACAAATGACTGTGTTGCGTCAAGGTTGACAAGATGAACAAACGATGCGTCATCATTGATCCAATTTATTGACATTTCTGTGCAATTCAAGGAAAACACCTGGACCCAACCCTCATTGTGCAGTGTGAGAACCACCTGATTATTCCATTAACAGTGCTCCCATATGAAGACTGTTACCTTTAACCTGCTACCGATGACACACGTCCCTACCCAGCCAATCACCATGGGGCAGGAAGTTGTCTACGTTTTGGCTTCTTTACTGTGAAATTCTGTTGCTTACTTCATTTTTTCTCGTTTTGTTTGATTTAATAATAATAAATGTCAAACTTATTAAACGATTTCTATTAGATGGCATGTTTTAGCATGTTTACATTTTAGATATTTCAGTGTTACCGTTACAGTTTGTTGCAACTGAATGAATTAAACCCAATATCAGACATTGTAGCATCTATCAGATATCTGACGACGCACACAGTATGGAGGATTTATCTCCAAGTTGTAGGGGGCTCTAGTTTTCTGGAAAATCTGTGATATCAAGGCCCAGTCATAGTCACAATGGAAAACTCACTGAGCTGACTGCTCAGGCTATGCTAGTGACAGATTACAGTAAAGCTAACAGGCTGTCTCACACTTGTTGTCTGACTTGGAAAATATTATCCAAATTGTGACAACAGTAGTTTATCTTTGTCTATAAAGGAAGATATGGAGAGTCTGTCACTTTTCATCAGGTCAGGATTGGTACTTTGTGTGGAGTGATGTACCAGCTAGATCTTTAGCAGTGGGCAGGAAAAAAGGTCTGTTAAGGTAGAAATCCTATTTATATCTCTTCTGCTACACAGTTCATCGTGACCAGACCACATTGGTGCAAATATGTGCATGGATGGTCTCATAATGTGTTTCATTTCTGGGAACCACGTGCTTTTGTGAAACATTATTTACTCCTGGAAAACAGTTACAATATATAACGTCTCTTCATTTTGTATTTATTTGGAAAAATAAGTGTTCACAAATCTGCAACAGCCCTTCTTGATGGCACATTATTTAGGCCTTTTGGACTTTTCACAATAACCTGGCCCGCCTCTAAGATCATTGCACCCTTCCCCATATGACTCAAAAAGATCAGATTTATGGACCATGTTACAGAATGACGAATGCATAACAATGGGTGTGATTCTGTGTGTGTGTGTGTGCGCGATTGTGTGTGTGTGTGTGTGTGATTGTAATTCTGTGTGTGTGTGTGTGCATGCAAGGGTGCGTGTATTTGAGTGGGTTTGTGGGAACAGGGAAGCATGTCAACTCCAAGGAGATTTATTCTGGGGAAGCTGGGTATTTTCCCTGACCTCAACCATTGTAGATTAATAACCCTCGTAAGATGCTAGACAGTAACTTGTTGTGGGGATGCGAGTGTGTGTGTGTGTTAATGAGTCACTGGCTCAAATGCTTTTTGTTGTTGATGGTAGAGGGGAATCCCCTGACTGGGATCACTGCTCCATCTTTTTTCTTCCCCCCCCTTCTCTCCCCCCCCTTCTCTCTGTGAGTTTTCGGAGAAGTGTTTTCTTGCTCGGCGTGTCCAGACAGTGACCTCATCACACGCCCGCCGCTCATGAACAGTTCTGTCCTCCGAACAATTGTTGGGGCTTCCTCTGCACAGCATTTATTTACAGTTGATTTGGGGAAATAATCTCTTCATCCTTTCTTCTCCATCTTTACACTTCATCCATCATCCCCTTTTTCACTGTGTCTCTACTAGTCAGGCCTGTCCCTTTTCTTAATGTTTCCACTGAACCTCTCCTATCTTAAGACAGAGAACGTGTGTGTGTGTGTGTGTGTGTGTGTGTGTGTGTGTGTGTGTGTGTGTGTGTGTGTGTGTGTGTGTGTGTGTGTGTGTGTGCGTGTGCGTGTGCGTGTGTGTGTGGGCCTTTCTATCTCGGGATGTTTGCCCTCTGAGAAAGGCTGTGGCTTTACCTCTGGTCCTCAGTGGCATCACTTCCTACACAGAGACCACGCCTAAAGCCCCAGCTGCCACGGGGCTCCTGCCAATAACAGAAATGACATCAGAGAGGCTCTGGCTTCACCTCTGTGGACTCGCACACACACACACACACACACACACACACACACACAATGTTTAACTTAAAAGTCTTTACTGAATTTAAACTATTAATGCAAAACGAGCAAAGAAATTAACACAAACGTCGTCATTCATTTAGAATGAATATCAGAGTTTCTGAAGAGCTAAACCGCATTATTTTGTTTTCCCACAATAAATAGGCCTTCTAGGTAAACATCAGGCACAAACGGCTGGATCGTTTTATTCCAGCGATCTGCACATTTCATTGAATATCAATTGAAAACTACTCTGCTTTCAAAGAATTTTCATACAGTCAAGAGACATTACACACACACACACGTATGTATGCGCACGCACAAAGATCTCAGACACTTAACCCTGGAAAGATTCAATGATAGAGGATAAAAGAGTGATTTGTGTACTACTGCGGGGAAAATGAATAATCCAATCCTTCAGCGTGACATACAACACAAACACGCTGCATCCGTCACACACACGCACACGCACACAATGTTTGTGTGATGAAAGCTTCGCCCGCCCACATAATAATCTGATTGATTTTTATATTTCGCACATCTTTCCATCCTGCTGTCAGACGGCTTTCTTCTCTCTACTCATCTCAGGCTTTCCAGAAGTGTCACTCTAAACATCAGATAATCTGTAGAAACATATGCATTGATTGTAATGCTGTTATACCACAAATCTGCATGTCCACATTTCCCGCTCACGCACACGCGTGCACACACGTATACAGAAGCATTCACGAATGAACGAGGAAATGACCTTGTTTTCAAAAGAAAAGCAAGGTTTTTGTTCATGAGGATCTACAGTGTTGACATTGATAATGTTGTAAATGTCCATTGTAACTGGAAACAGCACATTTCTAATGTAATATCTATTTAGGTGTTCAGAGGCCCATTATCAGACAGCATCAGTCCTGGGTTCCAATGCCATGTGGTGTGTGCTTATTTTAGATGATCACTTCAAAAGGCTATCGGATTGTCCGTAAATCCTTTTGCAATTATGTCGGCCAAAAGCTTTTGTAGTGACGTCGTATAGAGCAATACAACTAGACTCTTTATAAAGATAATAATAATATATAAATAATATATATATATATTATAAAATAGATAATATTTATTTAGACTATGAAGCAATTTGGGTCCCTTGAGTATCGGCAGTTTTGGGTTCGATTACAGGCTCTAATTGGCCAGAATTTAAGTTGTCTTTTGAGACTCATTTGTCCATTCTTGTTCTGAAAATGAGGGTCATTTCTGGCTAGAAATGTCCAATAAACTGAAGATCTTGTACAACGCACTGTACTACTCCCTTCACAAAACAGCGGGAGACTGGCTTTAACCGAAATGAAAGGGGAGGCCCCGGTGCACAACAGAGCAAGAGGACGGGTGATATGCACAGTGTAATGGGATCTTTAAGAAGGAAGGCCGTCACAATGTGGCAACAACATGCCAATACCCTGTGGACGGCACTTGATCAGAGCCAATATTCTTCTACAACAGCACAATGACCCAATGTACAGCTCCAAACTGTGCAAAAACTATTTAGGGAAGACACAGTTATTTGGTATTCAGCAATCCAGGCAATGGATCAGAACCCAATTGAGCTGTTGTGGGAGCAATATGTGAAATACATACGTGTGGGAGATGCTTGAGGAAGCATCAGGTAAAATCTCTTCAGATGTCATCAACAAACTGACCTCTAGAATGCCAAAGGTCTGCAAGACTGTTTTTTTTAACCTGCCCGGGGACTATTTTTCCTTTTCATTTTTGTAACATTTTAATTTCAAAATCATTTCATGTATGTTTTTATGAAAAACAAAGACATTTCAAAGTGAGTCCAAACTTTTGAACTGTAGTAACTCAACACATTTTTACGCACACACGCACGCACGCACACACACACACGCGCACACACACACACACACTCACACACACACACGTTTGCTGCATACCAATCCCCTGGTCTTTCTTCCTGTCGAGGCATTAATTCATGACCGTATTTCCATCTGATTATGGTCAGTTTATACCTTCGACTAATTGAACATTAAATATAAGAAAGTTAATGAAAATGTCCTTTATCCCCTCTAAACTAGAGCCTGAGAACGCATTTATTACGGGGAATTAATCTGGCCAGAGCTCCCGTTGCAGGGGATGTATGCGTTTGCAGCTCTTCTAGTCCCCGACTCAAATCGTGCCCCACCTCTTCCTCAGACGGGTAAATAACAAAGGAAGCGTTGTTCCTGCTACTGAGAATTCAACATTCCATACCCAGATACACATTATTCCCCATTTAACTCATCTGAAACGCACTGAGGGTGGAACACGCCGATGGTGGAACACGCCGATGGTGAAACACACTGATGGTGAAACACATTGATGGTGTTTCACACTGATGGCGTTTCACAGTCGTTCTGACTGTTTAAAGCCGGTGTGGCGAGCTGTACTGTCTTTCATCCACTTCGATCTGTGGTAACGTTAGAAATGATTTCCATCAACAAGCAGCTATAACCCAACATCGAATACACACTCCAGAACAACTGGGTCCTTCTACACGGCTAAAATGTAGCGCACATCCCCTGACAGGACTGAGGAAAAGGAATACGGTCAGTTGTGCTGTTCTGTTCTAAGAAAGATTAAATAGACAAGATGTTATGTCCTAACCTTTCTAACATTTGAATTATAATATCACTTAAAGCAATCTGACAGATACTTGGGCATCAATTAAAAAGTCATCCTGATACACACAATATGAACTCCTACACCAGACCATCACACCTGCATGACCCTGTGGGCCATCCTAGTCCCAAACCACGGGCATTAATATGGAGTTGGCCGGTGCTCCTGTTTGCCACCATAACAGCTACCGCTCTTCTGGGAGGGCTTTCCACAAGATTATGGAGTGTCTCTGTGGGAATTTCTGCCTATTCAGACAAAATAGCATTCATGAGTTCAGCCACTGATGTTGGAACAGAAGGCCTGGCTCTCAGTCGCCATTCCAATCCATCCTCACAGTGTTTAATGGGGTTAATGTCCGGGCTTTGGACAGGCCACTGGGGGTACCTTGAGACCAGCATTGTTGAGCCGTGACTTTTTGTGCCCTGCTTTATGCACCGGGGCACAGTCATGCTGGAACAGGGAGGGGCCTTCCGGAACACTGTTGGCACACATTTGGAAGCATCCGATTGGCTAAAATGTCTTTGCGTCCTCTAGCATTAAGGACTAAGAGTGGCTCTGTGATTATGGCACTCCGTGGACCGGCTCTGTGTGTTTGCGTGGTCTACCACTGTGTAGCTGGGCTGTTGTGGCTCCTTGGTGCTTCCACTTCACAACTAAAGCACATACCGTTAGTTCAGATCCAGTAGTGCAGAAACTGTGGTGGCACAGGTGGCATTCAATTACAGTACTTTGTTGAAAATCTCTGAGCTTTCAGCACGACCCATTGCACTTTGTTTGTCGACGGAGACGTCATGGCTGTGTGATGGGTTTTATGCACGTGTGATAAATGGGTGTGGCCGAAATACCTGATCTCAAACATTATTAGAGGTGTCTACATACTTTAGATTAAATAGTGCATTTTCATCTAAGGTGAAAGTAATGGCCATCCAATATTATTTCACTGATGGGGAAAGGATGAGGAGAAAGATTCTCTGGCGTGATGCGACTGACATCAAACTATTAGGGCCGGTTGCCAATTGCTATGTCTGTCATGTCTTGCTCATACAATCACACACAGTGATGTGGAAGCATCATGTCATGGGGATGTTTGCCCGCACCCTCGGAAAAGAGAGACAATCCAGGAATCAACCAAATGCAATGCATACCTATGCCCTTGTCAATGTTTCCATGCTTTTTTGCTTTTTTGAGCCTGTTCCCTTTGACATATTATTTCATATTTGAGGCTGTTTCTTTTGACAAATTAATACTTTTTTGTGACCAATGTCCCTGCAGTTCAGACTGACTATTTTTTGGCCTCTGTGGAACTTTTTTAGAGGCCTCGTGTTGCTTTGAATACGTAATCATTAAAGTGTTAATTAGTCACATTTTTTCTGGCTGACACATGTTCTACTAATTAGCAATCAACCTAATGTTACTTATCTAGCGGTGTTTACACTTTGCTTCATAAAAGTAACAGCCTTTTTCCATGTGGTGTTTCTGTTATTTTTTCCACCTATTTGACTAAGCACATCATTTTCTAGGGACCTGATTAGCTCAACATTATTATGGCATCTCCTACCTTTCCCCAGTCAAAATACATCTGTACCTCTCCAGTCTCTCTTTTCTTCCTCAGTCTCTCTCCTGTTCCCCAGTCTCTCTTCTCTTCCTCAGTCTCTCTTCTCTTCCCCAGTCTCTCTCCTCTTCCTCAGTCTCTCTTCTCTTCCCCAGTCTCTCTCCTCTTCCTCAGTCTCTCTTCTCTTCCCCAGTCCCTCTCCTCTTCCCCTGTCTCTCCTCATATATATTGCTCCAGTATCCTCCCTAACTCTTTGTCAGAAGCATGGACCGAAGGTTAGACAGAATTCATCCCCTCCATCTCTTCTGCTTCTCTCGTTCTGTCCTCCCGATCCTCTCATTAACACCTCTCTTTCTCTCTCTCTCTCTCTTTCTCTCTCTCCCCCTCTCTCTCTCTCTCGACTGGCCAGACGGCGTTGACTTGAATGAGTCTTTTAACGGCAACCTTAGAAAACAATACTCAGACTCAAACAAAAGACAACGAAGCGGACTTTCTCCTCCGTATTGGTAATTTAACATCAAAAGGACCCATTCCCAGCGACCTCTGAGAGCCAGTCGTCTCTTTAACAAACGCACCCCCAAGCCCCCCCCCCCCGCCAACACCACTCCTCCAACCCCCCTTAATCACATTCAAATTGGTTAGTGTTCAGAAAATAGAAATATGTATTAGATAGCAATAAATTTTCATCATTGGCTAAGCCCGCTTCTTAATTGTCCTGTCCCAAGGCTTTGGAATTTCATTGTTCGTTAGGTGCTTAAGTCCCCCATCTCATTCTGCCTCTCTGACATTAGCGCTGAGGGCTCTAATACCGCCCTAATTTGAATGGGGATTTACATGATAGAGCAGGGAGCATTAAAATATGGAGGGACGGAGAGAGAAAAATGAAAAACAGAAAGGGGGAAAATGGCTGGTTTTTTTGCTTCAAAAGTCACTTTGTTCAAAGTCAAATCGCAGTGTTTAAAGATGCCCTATCGTTATTTTTTTCCCAGGGTTTTGGACACCAACCCTCGTTAGTTGGTTGGTTTTGTTCTCCTCACCCCATGTTACCCACACCACCACCCACCCCCCGGCATTCATCCATTTCGCCTATTACAGCGTCTTTGTTTAGTTTCACCAATATTGTATCAGTTTCTGACAAACCGAGTGTTTTCCATTTTCTCATTCTGTCTGCTGGAAATGGACTGATGCCATTCACTTCCTCCACTTGTCTTCTCTTTGTCCCCCTCCTGTTTCTGCCCCCTCACTCTCCCCCTGTCTCTCCCCCTCTCTCTCCCCCTTCTGTTCGGCTCTCTCACTCCCCCCTCTCTCCCCCTCTCTCCCCCTCTCTCTTCTCTCTCAAATACTGGATTTAGGTATTGCATCCTTAAACTTGTGTGCGTGTGTGTGTGTGTGTGTCTGTGTGTGTGTGTCTAAGTGCATACGTGTTTATGTGTGTCTGGAGCAAGGTTCTCTGGTTAGAAGGCCTAGAGCAGGAGGAATGCCTGGAATTGTTTTCTGTTTGTTCTGGATGTTTTTTTGGACCAGAGTGAGATTTCTCCCTGGGCATGGGTTTGAGTGTGTCCCAGCCCGTGTGTGTTTTGGATCAGAGAGAAGGAAAGGCGGCTATGATGAAGAGAATCAGATGTATGCATTGTGGGCCATATGTGTAAGATGCCAAAGAAAGGTCCTGTCTGGTCAGCAACAATGTTAAAGATGGAGAAATGTATCACAACCCACAATGCATTGCACCCTCTTGCGTGGCTCAAATTATTTCATGAATCTAATCTACACTGAAGCTACCAGAACATCTTTATCTTTATATATTTATCTTTATCTGAAAAACAAGATGCATACTCATTCCCAATAAAACAATATTACATAGCAAAATCATGCTGACTAGACAATATGTCATGTTGAACTATTTCAACCATGGTTTCCTGATCAAAACCATTGAAAATCATTGACCAAGTACAAGCTCTCTGACCACAGCCGTTAAAATAAGTAGAAACAGGAAAAATGTCTCCCGTGGTAAAAATACCCAGTGTAATCCCTGCACTACAATAGAGTCAGAGACGGAGCTGTAATTCCTCATTTGGAATTGTCAAAAATGTAAAACCGTCCGAGTGTCAGCTTCAAAGACCTCTCTGATGAGATTCGGCCAGCCGTCCTTTTGGGATCAGTTGCAAAGAGTTGTAGATTGGTGACACACATGGTTGCCAGCCATAAAGTAATAGACATCAGCTGACAGTCCAACACAACTGCACTAAAGCGGTTGGTATTTATTATGTCTTGGCCTTCTTCACAGTATAAATAAGTTATATTCTGGTCTGGTCTCTGGAGGTCATTTTATTAACCACATAACATGACTACAAACCGTAGGACATGATACAGCGTCCCTTCTATTTTGTTCCTGTTTCACCGGAGATACTTTTTAAAGAAGAGACGGGTGTCAAACCTGATGTGAAAGGGACCTCCCAACACAGTCACCACTGTATATAATGATTGTCACCATTCGAATACAGTGGAAGTATTCTCAACGGTGATTAAGTTCATTCATATCTATGTATCCATGGATAACCCCGCCTCCTTCAGACAGGATATAACGCTTGTGCCAATGTGTCAATGCCCCCATAGAAGATTGGACGGTGATGGGTGTACCTAAACTGTGACTTTGTGTGTGTGTGTGTGTGTGTGTGTGTGTGTGTGTGTGTGTGTGTGTGTGTGTGTGTGTGTGTGTGTGTGTGTGTGTGTGTGCGTGCGTGTGTGTGTGTGCATGCAGATTACAATATCTGTAACGCTAGTGTATAGTGCCACCTGGGAAAAATGTCTGAGGCCGCTGATGTATGATATTTTTTTATTCGGAAACTGTGATAAAGCCCTGGTGATAACTCAAAATGACTATAGGACATTACGACGCGTCAATGAAATAATAAAATAAAACCGTAATGTCAAACAAAACGACAGAGCTAGATATTTGTTTTAGTTAGCGGCATAGGCTATCGGAAGTTTTAAATACACATTTTCTGCTATTCCCCTTGTAGACGCTAGCGGGAGGAACTTAGCAAATTCGCAATGACTCCTGTAATATCGTCTGAAACGGCACTTTCGCTTGTGTCTATAATATCAGTTCACTGACGAGGGAAACGAGATACAACTCTGTTGCATCAAACTGTGAAACTGTGAAGGTTCGGAACCAGGTGAATAATGAGACATTGAGACTTTCATGAGTGTTAGAATCTATACCATCGCCTTCACACGTCAACGCTTAAGGAGCATTGGTTTTGTTAATTAAAGTATCTCAGGGTCATCCCTTCGGTTTCAAACCTCATCTTCTCCTTGAATGAACTTGAGTTGATCGGTGACTTATTCTGTCGTTAATGGGATAATGTGTGAGTGAGGTAACAAATGGTGTCTGTCGTGTGTTTATCTCCTCGTGTTACATAAACACAACCACACACTCTAGCCTAATTACTGGCTTTGGTCTGACCCATGAGTCAGATTGTTTAAGAGGTCAATGAACTGAGTGTGTGTGTGTGTGTGCGTGTGTGTACGTGCGTGTGTGCATGTGCGTGTGTGTGCGTACCCATGCAATAATGAGTGCATCTCGACGTGCTCGACAGAGCGGGTGCATATACAGTGTGCACGTTTGTGTGAGGTCAGAGAGCTCTTTCAGTGGGTCAAATTTAATGAGAGACAGGGATGGAAACAGCTATGATTGGTTGAAATCAGCGCAGGGAGATGGTCCCGCCCACATGGTTCCTTCACTCATTTTCTAAATCATGCCGCCATACATGTGCAGCTATGTTTTGGTTGTTAATCCACTGCAAGACCAGTTCACTTTATTTCCTACTTATGTCGATGATGAGTGTTATTTCTTTACCAAAAGGCACAACTTAAACACTCTAAACTGTTTCTCCACTGTGCCCTACTTGAACCTTTTGCATTTTACAAGCCGTATCTCTAGAATACAAATTGAAATCAGAAATGGGGGCATCTTCTAGCAGTCCCTACACTGTCCTCATCGCCCGAAGCTGCTGACAAAGTATTATGGTAGCAATTAAATGACAAGCTTGTTTTGATTTTGGATTTTAAACAGTTAATATGGTAAAATCAACTATATTTTTGTACAATGAAAAATATATATTTTTTCTTCTGCAAATCACAAATGGAGCACCCTGGACGAGCCGCCACTGGCCTACAGTAACCACTGGCCTACAGTAACCACTGACCTACAGTAACCACAGGCCTACATTAACCACTGGCCTACAGTAACCACTGGCCTACAGTAACCACTGGCCTACAGTAACCTACAGTAACCACTGACCTACAGTAACCTACAGTAACCACTGGCCTACAGTAACCTACAGTAACCACTGGCCTACAGTAACCACTGGCCTACAGTAACCTACAGTAACCACTGGCCTACAGTAACCTACAGTAACCACTCACCTACAGTAACATACAGTAACCACTGACCTACAGTAACATACAGTAACCACTGATCTACAGTAGCCTACAGTAACCACTGGCCTACAGTAAACCACTTAATAACTCTTGGTTCTGTTGTCTTCTAATACTTCTTTCAGATAACACTTGACATGGCTGACAGCCGGATGTATGAAGTTTCCCCAGTGACTGGACAGTCTGAGGTTGGAGCAAAAGACACACGTTGTGATTAAGAGGTCAGTAGCATGGATCAAATGGTTAACGCAGCTAATCACCTGAATTGATTCCAGCCAGCTGGGGGAAATTGAAAGGGCGTTTGGTTACAGCCCAGCAAACCACAAGCAATATTGATCGTGGAACACAGATTAGCCGTCAGAGACTTTGATTATTTAGCTAATCACAGTTATTTCTCACTCTTGGCATATTATTAGGGGTGTGGAGACGAGTGCGTTTCCCACTAACAAGCATGGGGTGCTCTCCTCTCCTCTCTCCCCCCGTCCTCCCTTCTCCTCATAACAAGCATGGGGTGCTTTCCTATAGATATGAGTACAGAGCTAGAATAATCACTATAGATACGAGGACAGAGCCAGGATATTCACTATACATATGAGTACAGAGCTAGGATATTCACTATAGATATGAGGACAGAGCCAGGATATTCAGTATAGATATGAGGACAGAGCCAGGATATTCAGTATAGATACGAGGACAGAGCCAGGATATTCACTATAGATATGAGGACAGAGCTAGAATAATCACTATAGATACGAGGACAGAGCTAGAATAATCACTATAGATAAGAGGACAGAGCTAGGATATTCACTATAGATACGAGGACAGAGCTAGGATATTCACTATAGATACGAGGACAGAGCCAGGATATTCACTATAGATATGAGGACAGAGCCAGGATATTCACTGTAGATACGAGGACAGAGCTAGGATATTCACTAGTACTACACATATGAGTACAGAGCCAGGATATTCACCATAGATATGAGGACAGAGCTAGGATATTCACTATACATATGAGTACAGAGCTAGGATATTCACTATAGATATGAGTACAGAGCTAGGATATTCACTATAGATATGAGGACAGAGCCAGGATATTCACTATAGATATGAGGACAGAGCCAGGATATTCACTATAGATATGAGGACAGAGCCAGGATATTCACTATAGAGAGGACAGAGCCAGGATATTCACTATAGGATATTATTCACTATAGATATGAGGACAGAGCCAGGATATTCACTATAGATACAAGGACAGAGCCAGGATATTCACTATAGATACGAGGACAGAGCCAGGATATTCACTATACATATGAGTACAGAGCTAGGATATTCACTATAGATATGAGTACAGAGCCAGGATATTCACTATAGATACAAGGACAGAGCCAGGATATTCACTATAGATATGAGGACAGAGCCAGGATATTCACTATAGATACGAGGACAGAGCCAGGATATTCACTATAGATATGAGGACAGAGCTAGGATATTCACTATAGATACAGAGCTGAGGACAGAGCCAGGATATTCACTATACATATGAGTACAGAGCTAGGATATTTACTATAGATATGAGTACAGAGCCAGGATATTCACTATAGATATGAGGACAGAGCTAGGATATTCACTATAGATACAGAGCCAGGACAGAGCCCAGGATATTCACTATAGATATGAGTACAGAGAGCCAGGCTATTCACTATAGATACGAGGACAGAGCTAGGATATTCACAGAGCTAGGATATTCACTATAGATACAAGGATATTCACTATAGATACGAGGACAGAGCCAGGATATTCACTATAGATATGAGTACAGAGCTAGGATATTCACTATAGATATGAGTACAGAGCCAGGATATTCACTATAGATATGAGGACAGAGCCAGGATATTCACTATAGATATGAGGACAGAGCCAGGATATTCACTATAGATACAAGGACAGAGCCAGGATATTCACTATAGATACGAGGACAGAGCCAGGATATTCACTATACATATGAGTACAGAGCTAGGATATTCACTATAGATATGAGTACAGAGCCGGGATATTCACTATAGATACAAGGACAGAGCCAGGATATTCACTATAGATATGAGGACAGAGCCAGGATATTCACTATAGATACGAGGACAGAGCCAGGATATACACTATAGATATGAGGACAGAGCTAGGATATTCACTATAGATACAAGGACAGAGCCAGGATATTCACTATACATATGAGTACAGAGCTAGGATATTCACTATAGATATGAGTACAGAGCCAGGATATTCACTATAGATATGAGGACAGAGCCAGGATATTCACTATAGATACAAGGACAGAGCCAGGATATTCACTATAGATACGAGGACAGAGCCAGGATATTCACTATAGATATGAGGACAGAGCTAGGATATTCACTATAGATACAAGGACAGAGCCAGGATATTCACTATACATATGAGTACAGAGCCAGGATATTCACTATAGATACGAGGACAGAGCCAGGATATTCACTATAGATATGAGTACAGAGCTAGGATATTCACTATAGATATGAGTATAGAGCCAGGATATTCACTATAGATATGAGGACAGAGCCAGGATATTCACTATAGATATGAGTACAGAGCCAGAATATTAACTATAAATATGAGGACAACTTAATACAAGCCTTCAAAGAACATTGTTGGGTTGCAAATACTGTAAATGCAGTTGTGTCATAGCAAAACAGATGACCTATGCGATCATTTGTTTTATGTTTTATATTCCAATTGATTTTCAACGATTTGTCAAAGTGGGATGAGTACTTTTGAGAGCAATGCAGTTGATTGGGGACTGGTTCCTAATCCATAGTGGATATAATTTTAATGTTCCGTGTTCATTTAGGCTTGACATTATTCTCTGTTATTGTCTACCAGGTGGTCTTGGAGACCTCAATGAGTTTCACATTGAAAAGCTCCATTCCTGACAATGTCTCCACGCTCATGAGACTTCTACCACCAAACATCTGCCTTCCATTCATTTCATAACTTTCCAATTCTTTCCTACCCACAACGTTCCTCTTTTGACATCAACCTCTGCCAGTCCCAATCTCCTCACACAACAGGCAATTCTCCTGTCATCATTTTACTAGATGCTGCCTGTCAACTAACGTCACTTCAACCTTGCTTTCAGGTCGGGTCACAACTCTCTCTTTACTTTCTCTGTACTCCAACCCTACTTACTCGACCACAGATAAGGTATTCGCACTATATATAAAGTGACAGATAAGGTATTTGCACTATATATAAAGTGAAATATAAGGTATTTACAATCTATATAAAGTGACATATAAGGTATTTGCACTATATATAAAGTGACATATAAGGTATTCACACTATATATAAAGTGACAGATAAGGTATTTGCACTATATATAAAGTGACATATAAGGTATTCGCACTATATATAAAGTGACAGATAAGGTATTCGCACTATATATAAAGTGAAAGATAAGGTATTCACACTATATATAAAGTGACAGATAAGGTATTTGCACTATATATAAAGTGACATATAAGGTATTTAGACTCTATATAAAGTGACATATAAGGTATTTGCACTATATATAAAGTGACATATAAGGTATTCACACTATATATAAAGTGACAGATAAGGTATTCGCACTATATATAAAGTGAAAGATAAGGTATTCACACTATATATAAAGTGACAGATAAGGTATTCACACTATATAGAAAGTGAGAGATAAGGTATTCACATTATATATAAAGTGACAGATAAGGTATTCAAACTATATATAAAGTGACATATACGGTATTCACACTATATATATATAAAGTGACTGATAAGGTATTCACAATATATATATAAAGTGACTGATAAGGTATTCACACTATACATATATATATATATATATATATATATATATATAAAGTGACAGATAAAGTATTCACACTATATATAAAGTGACAGATAAGGTATTTGCACTATATATAAAGTGACATATAAGGTATTCGCACTATATATAAAGTGACAGATAAGGTATTCACACTATATATAAATTGAAAGATAAGGTATTCACACAATATATAAAGTGACAGATAAGGTATTCGCACAATATATAAAGTGACTTATAAGGTATTCACACTATATATAAAGTGACAGATAAGGTATTCACACTATATATAAAGTGACAGATAAGGTATTCACATTATATATAAAGTGACAGATAAGGTATTCACACTATATATAAAGTGACATATACGGTATTCACACTATATATATAAAGTGACTGATAAGGTATTCACACTATATATATATATATATATATATATATATATATATATATATATATATATATAAAGTGACTTATAAGGTATTCACACTATATATATATATATATATATATATATATATATATATAAAGTGACAGATAAGGTATTCGCACTATATATAAAGTGACAGATAAGGTATTCGCACTATATATAAAGTGACAGATGACAGATATATAAAGTGACAGATATGGTATTCACACTATATATAAAGTGACAGATAAGGTATTCGCACTATATATAAAGTGACAGATAAGGTATTCACACTATATATAAAGTGACAGATAAGGTATTCGCACTATATATAAAGTGACAGATAAGGTATTCACACTATATATAAAGTGACAGATAAGGTATTCACACTATATATAAAGTGACAGATAAGGTATTCGCACAGGGGCAAATACATGTCATATCCAGTGGGAGAGGTCCCAGCATTCCATCTATATCCTATGGCACAATCACATCCCTTTTCCCTAAAACTGCTAATAAATGTCTCCAGCGCCCCCAACCCCCCCTCATTTCCCCCCCTCCTTCTCTGATTGATGCTGTGTATTTCATATCCCTGCTTCATTAGTTGAAATGTCATCTTGGGCTCAGACACAGGCTTGTCGGCTCAGACCCGATTTCACCATACACTCACTAATTGAATTTAGCCTTAAAAATGTATGAGTGCATATTAATTGTTCCTGTGTGTGTGTGTGTGTGTGTGTGTGTGTGTGTGTGTGTGTGTGTGTGTGTGTGTGTGTGTGTGTGTGTGTGTGTGTGTGTGTGTGTGTGTGACTGTGTGTGTGTGTCTGTGTGTGTGTGTGCGTGTGTGTGTGTGACTGTGTGTGTGTGTGTGTGTGTGTGTGTGTGACTCTGTGTGTTTGTCCTGCTCCTGCAGCACCCCTGTCGGCCCTAAGCTGAAGTGAAGAGCTCTTATGTTGAGTGATGTCACACAGTCATGTTCCAACAAAGGGAGTCTGGCTATTCAATCATACACACACTAACACACACTCACACAAACACATAACACATCTACATTACAAGTATAAACTCCTATTTTCCTATACAATTCCTCACTCTGGGATCAAACCACTGGTCTTCTTCCTTCACTCTCTAGTCTGCCACACTCTGGGATCAAGCCACTGGTCTTTTTTCAACAACTTTGGTTAGATGCAGTAGAAAGGGAACACACACAGCTCTGCATGCTCTCCAACCACTAATGCACACACACACACACACACACACACACACACACACACACACACACACACACACCATAGGAACACACACATGCACCTAACACATAAAATACTCAGTGAGACACACAAACAAAAAGGAAACCTCAGAGAAATCGTTTTCCACTGTGCTCACTGGCTCACTGGTTCCTCCCGGGCTGAGAAAACAAACTGCATATGGACTCCATCTCCTCTGTGGCTTACATCTCAGAATGACCCTCCACACACACACACACACACATACACACGTATGTCTTTAGAACGTTGCAGTGACCTGATTCCTGTTCTTAAGTCAGTAGCACATAACTTTTACTCTAACCCTAAACTTAGTTATGTTAACTGTAAACCAAACCAGTAAACCAGACTTCTTATTTCGATCACTGGGTCCAAATTTAAACTGTAGGAAACCACGTATTGCCTTGAAAAGAACTTCTGTGATGTGGAGTAAAAGAACCCAAACAAGACTGAAGTCATAAAACCTTCTGCAAAATCTGAACTGTTTGAGACAGCTGTTTGAAACCACCTGTAAAGAAAGGAATGGTAAAAAGCAGTAAAAGGACATATTTTGCTAACGTGATACGTATATTCCACACAATTAGATTTTTTCAATTTGATTTTGCCAAGACTAGCTTAAAGGTCAAAGGTTAATGTGAGGCATTCATTCTCACAATTAAGAGTTAAGGTTTGGAAACAAAATAAAATGACTGTGGCAACACGTTTACCAGTTTGTCTGACACTGGGCTTGAAAACCCTTTGCAATGAAATCTGAGTGTGCAGCTTAATCACCCATGCCCAATACATGCCCTTAACACAAACCAGCAGTGTGTTTAACTCCAATAGCACTCAGCGTCGCCCCTAGTGGCCTGTTTTCAAGTAATATATAGGTGTTTCCCCACTTGAGGAAATGTGTTATATAAATGTTAACCTGCCTCATGGGTGTGTGTGTATGTGTATGTGTGTGTGTGTGTGTGTGTGTGAGTTAGGGAGGGAGGATTGTGTATGCATGCGTATGTCTGGTGCGTGCGTTTCTCTGAATGCTAGCTGCACAAATCCATTACTCATTTCCCATCCTGTAATGATAAACTTGTCCACCCTAAGGCTTTGTCTGTTCTTTTTTCTGTCTTTATTCCCTCAAGTCAATCTGGCACAGCTGTGTAAATTCTGCTGCACACGGACACTCCCAGGGCTACAGGCTCCAGACACCAGGCTCAGGACCCTCTGTCAATCCATCCCGCTCACTGACGCTGAGGCCTGGCCCCGGTTGATATTTTTGTTCTGGGTCAGGTCTCTGGCTGGGATAGACTGGGCTAGTCTGCACTTGTGCCGGGCAGGGCTGGCCACCGTTTGACTACGGTTTGAATGAGCCTGTGAGTGGGCTGGTATCTTCTGCGATGCTGTTCTGTGGCCCGCCATGTATAACAACCTAGACTGACAACCTGTGAAACCTGAAGCTGAAGTGAGGGAGTGGGACATGAGGAGGAAGAACTGACGAAGGAAGAGAATAAGAAATAAAAAGTGTTGAATGTGTTTGCGTTTCATCCTGTGATTTTACCACACTGGTGAATTAGTGAGAGTTTTAAGTTCATTAAGGTAAGATTATGGATGTTAAAATAACAGGGGTTGACAATTGGTTTTACGTTTAGCTTATTGCAAATACGTTTAACGCCAGGGTGAGAGGTCAGGGTCAGATAGGTAACTATCACTAGTGTGAAATGTCAAGCCAGGGTCGACGCTTTTGGTTTCCCAGGCGACTGTTGTTGTTGTGTTGTGTTCAGAGGGCTGTGAGGTCACACCTGATGGATGACAGTCTGAATGTGGAGGACGCAGTCCTGTGAATACGAGCAACATAACACACACTGACCTTTGTTCAGACTAGATGACGTCTATCAGGAAATACTGCTAAACTGCCATTTGTCATTTTTGTAATTTTTTTATTTTAACCTTTACGTAACCAGTGAGGCCGATTGAGAACAAATAATAATTGTAACACCCCCCCACCTTCTCCCCTACACCAACTCCTCCTCCATGCAAAAACTTTGAGGTGAATTAACCGAGACATTGCGTATGAGTTGACTTTGTAACAGATTCTGTTGGCCAATATAAAACCCTGCACGGCGTTGCTGGTTACACAGGAATCATCAGTGATAAGAAATCTGGTGAAACCAAATCTATAGGCTTAGTTATAGATCAGCACATCAATATTGGTCTGTATCTGACATTTGAGGGAACAACACGATTTAATCTGTTGTTTTTGCCCCTCACATTTCATAGCTGCCATTTAAATCTGTGACAGGCAGTTTGCTTACCAAGGCGCTTGGTTTTCATCTCGAGGGAAGGGTTCATGTTATTCTAAAAACGCTGAGTGGTGTCTGTTTTAGGGCTCACAATTACTGGGAACGACGTATCCCAGCCAAACTGGTAGTTGTGTATAGTCTTCTAATGTATATTCACATTGACAACAAACACACACACACTAATGTGATGTGGGGTGCCAAATACTCAACCCCAGTCCTTATACAACACAACGCAGAAATGTCTGCACACAGGATCAGAAAGCCGGTTGCACGTGTGTCAGGAAATGCCTTGTCTGCTAATCAGTCGCTAATATGCAGTGTTTAAAGCATATCATAATGTCTCAGACTCAGATGTCAGAAAAGGCAATTCTGTTTTATTATTTGGTAATCTGATATGCGCCCTGGCATGATGTAGACACCCCGGACATGAACTGAATGAATCAAACAACTCTGACAGATCTAAGTCAGTAAACAGTGAAACTTCCCATCGGTTTTTAAGTCAGTCCTTTCAAAGAAAATAAATGCCCAGCAGAGTGTGATGCAATAGGGGCTCACGTTCTCTCATTGTCATCACAAAAAGTAGCATGCTTTTCTAGATTAGTCTCAGTTGCTAAAGCCTTTGTGTTGATGTTTACTGTACGTTCACATCGACAGATGTGTTGCGGATTCATGTGTTTACATTACAGAATGTTCCCTCCAAAAGCTGATGTATTTGTCTGGTTGGCTACCGCCAAAGCTACCGCTGATGTATACAGCTGAAACAGGTTGCCAAAGGCCTTCCAAGCCGTGCCGCAGGTCTTAGGTTTCTGCCAGTGTTGTTTTTCTCACAGAAACTGTCTGTCCTTTATTTGCCCCGACTTAGCCCGGTTAATTTGTAAAGAGTAAGAAGGCTAGCAAGAGATCTCCCTAACGAGTTTGCATTTTCGACCATGTTGAACGTCCCCTGCCATAACCTAAACACTGCTCCCACAAATCATCACAAGCTTGTTTTTCATGCGTTTCAAATTGGACACGATTCTGCTACCATCGTCCATCCGAGTTTGTGCATTTGCAGTTGCTTAGTACCCCAAATAAGCAGGTCCTGAATCAGTATCTCTGTCCAAAAGGTATAATTGTCAGCGCGTCCCGGCAATTTCTTCATATCCGCCGGCCTTCGTTCGGGTCTCTCTGTCTCGTCTCGCACCTTTTCAAAGGTGGTTGAGGACGACCCGACACCCAGTTGGTCTGGGATCGGGACGGGAAGTGTTGGCTTCTGCAAATAGTGTAAAGAAAGAGTGGCAGTTCAAATGTCAATGCAGCTTTCTTACTGTGTCTCCCCTTATTTGGTTGCAGGGTGAATTAGGTAAAAAGCCTTCTTGACAACTTAAATTGGATTCAGTGAGATACTGTGCGTTCGTAAGGCAGACGAGTTGCGACCAGTTTAGCCGGGGGCCATTTTTCGCACCTGCCTCTGTTTATTGAGGTAGATGGCCTCAGAAGGTTTAATGCTGGCTGATTTCCATGCTTTAACTCATCATACCACCTTGCTGTGCCTCAGGGTGCCGGGCCCTGGAACATTATGCAAATGGATCACAACAGACATGTCCCCCAGGATGGACAAACAGAGGGTTAATGTCGGAGAGTACCAACGCATCAGCTACTTAGAGCTCTCAGTTGTATTCTTATCAAGGCAGCATTTCTGTCCAGACGGTTGGATCAGCAGTTAATGGGTGGATTCTAGGTGGATCGGTTTCTGGTTTGTTGGGCCCTGTCCCGGGTTTACCCTGTCCCGGGATTTTACACACAACTTTCTGAGCCAGAGTTCACGTTTTATGTTTGTGTGTGTGTATGTGTGTGTGTGTGTGTGTGTGTGTGTGTGTGTGTGTGTGTGTGTGTGTGTGTGTGTGTGTGTGTGTGTGTGTGTGTGTGTGTGTGCGTGTGTGTGTGTGTGTGTGTGCGTGTGTGTGTGGAAACAGGTCCAACTGAATTAGCGTTTGGAAAGGATGGCAATGCTGGCCAGAAAATCAATGGTAACACAGTTGTGCTTTTTCATCAAAGCTTCTATCTATTGAGTTACCAGAGCACCGCTACACGCTTATCTGGTGTGTGTGTGTGTGTCGGTGTGTGTGAGCGTGTGTGTGGACGTACTGTACTGCCTCCTCATGCTGACACATTCTCTGGCTGTGGCTCTTTTGACTCGGGTGGAGTGACGGAGTATTGACCAGTTGCCCACGGATACGAGCGTATTGATTGTGTCTTATCCAACTGTTTATATGTTAACCTGTGGTTTAGCCCTGATCGATTTACAGGCACCTCTGTACTCCGCCAGGTGCTCAACTCTAACTTCCACTAATCGGTCTAAATGTGCGGTTGTGTAGGTGGACGGGCGGGGGCTGCGTGATACCAGCTTGTGTGCTCATGTGTGTGTGTGTGTGTGTGTGTGTGTGTGCGTGCGTGTGTGTGCTATTAAAACCAAAGCCAACTTGACTGTTGAGAAAATGGACGTAAGAAAGCTGTTGTATGATATACTGACACAGAAAACACACTTTAGCCAATTTACCTTATTTGTCTAAATTTAATAATCCTTGGCTATTACATGTCTTTCATTTTACATCAAATGAAACCGTTTGATATGGTTTTTTTTGGTTGGTTTTGTTTTTATGTTTATGTATTTATTGAAAAAGAGAGTCTTTTTATGTATTTATTGAAAAAGAGAGTCTTTTTATGTATTTATTGAAAAAGAGTTTTCTTTGAAAAGGTGCCCTTTTTCCTCTCCGTTTCGGTGAACCCAGTTGCCACGGACACACAGGTGTCAGGATTGGGGCTTTCGAGCAGGTTGAGGACACAAACGCAGAGTGCTTTGCAATATCAGGGTTTATTTTCTCCCAAAACAGGAACGGGTAGCTTAACACAAAGACAATCCTAACACTTAACATAAACACAGAAGAACAACATAATTAACAAAACCTCCCCTTAGTGAGACAGAACATACTAAACACAGAACACCAGAATAATCACGCAATACATAACAGGACCAGCAAACGCAAAACAAGAGAAACATACCTTAACAATGACCGACACTGAAAGACAGGAACCGACAGAACTAAGTACAGGGACTAACGAGCAAACACAACCCAGGTGCGGACAAAAACACAGGTGAACGAACAAGTCCCTAATTTTCCCTCTCTCCGGATGCGGGGGAGGTGTCATCACCACCATGGAGTGCGAGGACAGGGCTCTGTCCCTTACAGAATCCCCCACCAAGGGGCGCGGCTCCTGAAGCGCCCAAAACACAAGAGCAGAATATAATCCAAGAGTTGGACATGGGCAGGACGGAGAGACGGGTCTCGGGCAGGACAGAGGCTGACAGACCAGGAGGCCGCCCGGTCTGGTGGATGCCAGTCAGGAGACCGGACAGGCGACGACGGGTCAGGAGACCGGATCAGGCGACGACGGATCAGGTGGTCGACCGGGCGGGAGCAGGTCTGGAGGCCGGACAGGTAGAGACGGGTCATGGGTTCTACCCGGCGGGAGCGGGTCAGGCGGTCTGCCCGGCGGGAGCGGGTCAGGAGGTCTGCCCGGCGGGAGCGGGACAGGAGGTCTGCCCGGCGGGAGCGGGTCAGGAGGTCTGCCCGGCGGGAGCGGGTCAGGAGGTCTACCCGGCGGGAGCGGATCTGGAGGCAGTGCCGGGGGAGACGGGTCAGGAGGCAGGGCCGGAGGAGACGGGTCTGGAGGCAGTGCCGGAGGAGACGGGTCTGGAGGCAGTGCCGGAGGAGACGGTTCAGGAGGCCGTGCCGGAGGACACGGTTCAGGAGGCCGTGCCGGAGGACACGGTTCAGGAGGCCGTGCCGGAGGACACGGTTCAGGAGGCCGTGCCGGAGGACACGGTTCAGGAGGCCGTGCCGGAGGACACGGTTCAGGAGGCCGTGCCGGAGGACACGGTTCAGGAGGCCGTGCCGGAGGACACGGTTCAGGTGGCCGGGGAACCGGCTTTGGCCCGACAACAGTCCTTGGCCCGGCAACAGTCCTTGGCCCGGGAACTGGCTCGGCCAGGATGACGGCCTCGGGCATTGGACGGGGCTCGAGGACAGGACGGGGGACCGGACTGAAGTCAGGCAGGGGGACAGGACTGGAGTCAGGCAGGGGGACAGGAGTGAGCTCTGGGTCTGGAGTGAGCTCTGGGTCTGGAGTGAGCTCTGGGTCTGGAGTGAGCTCTGGGTCTGGAGTGAGCTCTGGGTCTGGAGTGAGCTCTGGGTCTGGAGTGAGCTCTGGGTCTGGAGTGAGCTCTGGGTCTGGAGTGAGCTCTGGGTCTGGAGTGAGCTCTGGGTCTGGAGTGAGCTCTGGGTCTGGAGTGAGCTCTGGGTCTGGAGTGAGCTCTGGGGCTGGAGTGAGCTCTGGGGCTGGAGTGAGCTCTGGGGCTGGGACAGACACGGGGACTGGGACAGACACGGGGACTGGGACAGACACGGGGACTGGGACAGACACGGGGACTGGGACAGACACGGGGACTGGGACAGACACGGGGACTGGGACAGACACGGGGACTGGGACAGACACGGGGACTGGGACAGACACGGGGACTGGGACAGACACGGGGACTGGGACAGACACGGGGACTGGGACAGACACGGGGACTGGGACAGACACGGGGACAGGGACAGAGACGGGGACAGGGACAGGCTCAGAGACGGGGACAGGCTCAGAGACGGGGACAGGCTCAGAGACGGGGACAGGCTCAGAGACCGGGACAGGCTCAGAGACCGGGACAGGCTCAGAGACCGGGACAGGCTCAGAGACCGGGACAGGCTCAGAGACCGGGACAGGCTCAGACTGGGAAACGGGGACAGGCTCAGACTGGGAAACGGGGACAGGCTCAGACTGGGAAACGGGGACAGGCTCAGACTGGGAAACGGGGACAGGCTCAGACTGGGAAACGGGGACAGGCTCAGACTGGGAAACTGGCTTAGGCAGGGAAACTGGGACTGGGACAGGCAGAGAAACTGGGACTGGGACAGGCTCAGGCTGGGAACCTGGGACAGGCAAAGACACGGGGACTGGCTCTGGCAAGGACACGGGGACTGGCTCAGGCAAGGACACGGGGACTGGCTCAGGCAAGGACACGGGGACTGGCTCCGGCAAGGACACGGGGACTGGCTCAGGCAAGGACACGGGGACAGACTCGGGCAAGGAAACTGGAGGGAGCTCAGTGACTGGCCGAAGGTGTGGTGCACGGCAGAGAAGTTGTGCCCTCAGGTAGTCCAGGAGCTTAGGGCAGAGATCTTCTTGTCCCTTCCTCCACACGAAGAACTCCTGATGCCACCATCTCCTTTCATCGTCCATCACCGCCACCTCCTGGACCCAGGCCAGAAAGTCGATAAATACCTCCAGATCCTCCCGTAGAGCCCTCTCCAAGGCCGGGGAGGTAGCCGACGGTGGCGTTGGCCTGGAGGACACCGGATAGACCGGTTCATAGGGGCCCGTTTCGAGCGGCGGGGCAGCAGCCATCTCATGCTGCGGGGCGGCAGCCATCTCATGCTGCGGGGCGGCAGCCATCTCATGCTGCGGGGCGGCAGCCATCTCATGCTGCGGGGCGGCAGCCATCTCATGCTGCGGGGCGGCAGCCATCTCATGCTGCGGGGCGGCAGCCATCTCATGCTGCTGGGCGGCAGCCATCTCATGCTGCGGGGCGGCAGCCATCTCGAGCTGCGGGGCGGCAGCCATCTCGAGCTGCGGGCGGCAGCCATCTCGAGCTGCGGGCGGCAGCCATCTCGAGCTGCGGGGCGGCAGCCATCTCGAGCTGCGGGGCGGCAGCCATCTCGAGCTGCGGGCGGCAGCCATCTCGAGCTGCGGGGCGGCAGCCATCTCGAGCTGCGGGCGGCAGCCATCTCGAGCTGCGGGGCGGCAGCCATCTCGAGCTGCGGGGCGGCAGCCATCTCGGGCTGCGGGCGGCAGCCATCTCGAGCTGCGGGCGGCAGCCATCTCGAGCGGGGGCGGCAGCCATCTCGAGCTGCGGGCTGCGGGGCAGCCATCTCGAGCTGCGGGGCGGCAGCCATCTCGAGCTGCGGGGCGGCAGCCATCTCGAGCTGCGGGGCGGCAGCCATCTCGGGGCTGCAGGGCGGCGGCAGCCATCTCGAGCTGCGGGGCGGCAGCCATCTTATGCTGCGGGGGCAGCAGCCATGCTGGTGGTGAGGTGGGGGACAGAAACGTGGAGGTTGAGACGGGAATCAGCTGGAGGGTGAAGGGATCCCACCGGAACTCCCCCTCCATGTACTCCTCATCCTCGGACTCGTCCTCTGGCTCGGAGTCCTCTGCTTCATAGGGCTCTATGTAGAGCCCGTGCATTAACCCCTCGTCGGGGTTTTCGAGCCGTAGGCTGGCCCACGATACTGCACCCTGCTGTGTCCTCTCTTTTGGGTCGGTCATTCTGTCAGGATTGGGGCTTTCGAGCAGGTTGAGGACACAAACGCAGAGTGCTTTGCAATATCAGGGTTTATTTTCTCCCAAAACAGGAACGGGTAGCTTAACACAAAGACAATCCTAACACTTAACATAAACACAGAAGAACAACATAATTAACAAAACCTCCCCTTAGTGAGACAGAACATACTAAACACAGAACACCAGAATAATCACGCAATACATAACAGGACCAGCAAACGCAAAACAAGAGAAACATACCTTAACAATGACCGACACTGAAAGACAGGAACCGACAGAACTAAGTACAGGGACTAACGAGCAAACACAACCCAGGTGCGGACAAAAACACAGGTGAACGAACAAGTCCCTAATTTTCCCTCTCTCCGGATGCGGGGGAGGTGTCATCACCACCATGGAGTGCGAGGACAGGGCTCTGTCCCTTACAACAGGTACCTAACCCCACTGCAGCTACACATTCCCACACAATCTTTTCCACATACAATAGAAAGTTACCTGATTAATTGCTTTTGCCTTTATTTGTTTTCTGCCAATAGAGACGGTGAAATGCCAGGCAGAAAACAGACATGAAATCAATTATGGTCGTTCGTGCCTGCTCTGGTCACTTTCAGATAAATACAGACGTATCAACATATGTGCCACTGAAACGTACCGACTGTTATCTACCGGGATGACGTTAAATTATTTGATATTGAATATATGTGTATGTGTCTGTGATTAATAATGTTTTGATATTGAAAACATCTGCTGTGTCTGTGATTAATAATGTTTTGGAAGCCAAGACGTGTCAAGGGCTGCCTGTATTTGTTTTCAAATTGTGAATATTTTCTTTAGTTACCCGTGTTCAATGCAATTGAATTATATTAAAAATCCCCAAACTGTGTGTTGTTTTGAGGGAAATGATCACATTTCCAAGAGGACTTTTTCTCTTCTCCATTTTCCTCTTATTCTCATTAACCCACTAACTGATTCACAGAAATGTTCTAATGATGTGGAAGACCATTCTGTAAGACCAAAGCCTGTATGAAAATGAAATGTTAACCTGGATGTGTCTAGCATGTTTGCAGATGTTAAGATATTCACGCTGAAGACACATTATATGAAAACCTTGAAATAACCATCCAGGTGTCCGGTATTCTTTGGGTTATGTTAGAATACAATAAACAAATGTACTCATAATTTTTTAATGTTCTGCTTTTTTATTTGGTTAGATCGCACCATCCAAATGCAATGTCTATTGCATTTTAACTAAATGCAACTTAACACAATCCAAATGCAATGTCTATTGCATTTGAACTACATACAATATCACACCATCCAAATGCAATGTCTATTGCATTTGAACTGCGTGCAACTTAACACAGCCCAAATGCAATGAGTATGTTTTCATGTATATATTTAATTATGTATTTAATTTTTCAATTATATATTAATTGTTTTAGTCTTTTTATTGTTTGCTTATCTGTGAAGGTCAAATGCAATATGGAGCATGGAGAGTGTTCACATGTGATCACATTTGAACACACTGGATCATACCACAAGGAAACACTGAAACTTGTTTGTGTGCTATTTGATTGACACCTTTCATCTGATGAGCATAGAAAGCAAAAAGCGATTTCAGCACCTTGCGGGTGCTGTATGCCTTGAAGAAGCCTGCTTGCTCCATTTAAGCCCATCAACAAATGGTGATGAATGTAATGAGTTATTAAACATGTTACAACCTCTTATAACGGGAAGTGGAGAATGCGACTTGTGTCGTGTGTCTTTATTTCTGCATGTGCGACTTAAGCCCAACATACTCTGTTAAACACCTTGTGTCGGTATTTTATCTGAAACTAAAAACATAAATCAAAACATGCCACTTTCTAACAATATAAATTCGTGGGTTAACTTTAAAGTGCCACATTTTGGATACATAGCGGACAAGGAAACACATAAACCCGTCTGTGTGCTACTGTATTGACAGCTCTCATTTGTTAGTTTGCGTTCAAGTGTCCAATCACTGTGTTCTAAGGACAAAACACACCGTCCAATGAGAACAGCTCTATGAAATAAGCTATGTCCCGCCCCTTTGCATTTGTACGCTCAACAAGTTCCACACCATCCAAATGCAATGTCTATTGTATTTGAACTGCATGCAACATCACACCATCCAAATGCAATGTGTATTTAGATATTTAAGTATTTATATATTTAAGTATTTATATATTTAAGTATTTAATTATATATTTAAGTATTTAATTATGTATTTAAGTATTTATATATATATTTATTTATTTATGTATTTATATATTTCATAATATGGCACTCATAGTCCTCCATACAACCTGGGTTATTGGCAGCGTTCATAAAACCAAGCTATTACCAGTTAGCTGGCAGAACATGTTAAAGATAGATAAAGATGGGCAAAATAAAAACAGACTGAGTTAGTCTGTGACCCTGGTGGATACATTTGGTTTAAAACAATTAAGATTGCTCTTCATTCCCCAGACGAGATTAACTTGTAATCTCAGATAACCTCAACAATCCTGGTGTTGTAAATAAAAGCACTGTGAGTACAGCTTTATTAATATAGGCCGCTCCTACAATGTGATGTGTAGGGGATGGATCAGCCCAACCTCTGTTCCTCAAGGTACAGTTCTGAGCCCTCTTCTCTCTATACACCACGTTTATTTGCTTTGTCACAGGATCTTTCATATCTCTGCTACGCAAATAACATTCAGCATTTTTTCTCTCCTCTCTTTCTGACAACCAGATGACAACACGCAGCCATGTTTTCCCGGCTTACATCTCTGCTAAGATGTCATCCCACCACCTTAAGCTTAACCTTGACCAGACCGAGCAGCTCTTCGCCACCAGGACGTATCAACCATGGCTGACAACTGCAGAGCGTGCTCCTCCACAGATTGAAAAAAAACATAGCATGACCCTAGACAACACATTGTTGTTCTACCGCTAACATCAAGACAGTGACTGGCTCTTGCAGGTTCAGGTTCTACATTCATAGAGCCTGAAACCCAGCACAGGTAATGCTCAAATGTTCGCCCCGTGACAGGAAGGAGACTTCATCATCCCCACCGTGAGGTAATGTTCCAATCCTACTTCCTTGCACGTTCTTCGATCATCCACTTCCTGGCCGAAGTGCCCATTTGGGGAAGTTCCCTCGATCCACGCGGGCCAAACCTGTCTCTGCACTGGCACCTCGGTTATATAAGTCGATTTCCACGGAGGCTAGAATAGCAGAGTCTCAATCAATGTTCAGAAAACAGCTGACAACTCATAGTTTCTTCTAAGAGTACTTAAAATAGTTTCACTGCTAATACCTCTGTCTGTTGTCTTATGTTCACGTGTAACGTTTAGCATTTGTATAGTCTTCTGTCCAGCCTGACCTTTGCTGATGACAAATAAATTGATTAGAATGTACATTCCACTAAACTGTGTTGTAGTTTCTTCAAGGTTTTTGCACTTACTGTAAGTCTCTTTTGACAATAGTGCCTACTAAATGACTACTATTTAAAAATGTGAATATGTGCGCTGAGGAGAAGGAGCTGGGGTTCGAGCCTGGCATTCCCAGGTCGATGTGTTGATGTTCAGACTCTATTTGGCCTGTGCATTTTGTGTGTGTCTGTGTTTTTCTGTGTGTGTCTGTGTGTTTCTTCAGTGACGTGGCTAAGTGTAGTGCCAGGTATGGATCATGCAAAAGCCACTGTAAGTGCATTTTGCTTTATAGTGCGTTTTGCTTGATAGTGCGTTTTGCTTTATAGTGCGTTTTGCTTTATAGTGCGTTTTGCTTTATAGTGCGTTTTGCTTTATAGTGCGTTTTGTTTTTTTTTGTGCGTTTTGCTTTTTTAGTGCGTTTTGCTTTATTGTGCGTTTTGCTTTTTAGTGCGTTTTGCTTTTTTAGTGCGTTTTGCTTTTTTAGTGCGTTTTGCTTTTTTGTGCGTTTTGCTTTTTTAGTGCGTTTTGCTTTTTTAGTGCGTTTTGCTTTTTAGTGCGTTTTGTTTTTTAGTGCGTTTTGCTTTTTAGTGCGTTTTACTTTTTAGTGCTGCTGTGCGCTTTTCACTCCTGCACTATACTGCCTAGTAAACCATATAATCAAACTCAGCTGATCCAACCTGATTCTTCATTTAGTATGTTTGTTACAATGTTACTTTTTCACATATCTAATGTGAAAAAGTTCTCACACACACATACATGATCATCGTAAGACCATTCGTCTATGTTTGCATCTTGGCCTCTTCGAGATGCCAGAAAGCCGGCCATGTTTCCGTTCAGAAGGTGGCCAGGGTTTCCCATCATCCATCCTGACCACAATTTAAACACTCTTTTTTGACATTCAGCTCAGCCAGATAAAACAAGCGACCTAATTTGAGCATTGGGTAGAGGACGTAGATCTACTAGGCTGTTGTATGTGTTTGTGTTTCACTGGCTTACAGTTGAAACTTGTGTCCACTACAAGACCTCCGCTTTCTTGGTCGACTCATGCATACAGAAGTAGAGCTCACACTCAGGTCAGTCTCTGATTGTGTCTAGACACACACACACGGACACACACACACATACACACACACACACACACAGAATATACACGCTCGGCCCTCATGGTTCATCCTGTTTAAAGCTAAAGGAAACTTTTACTTCCACAGTCGTAGCCCACAGAGAGGCCAGAGTAGAGGGTGGTGTATTTACAGGCAGCCCACAGAGAGGCCAGAGTAGAGGGTGGTGTATTTACAGGCAGCCCACAGAGAGGCCAGAGTAGAGGGTGGTGTATTTACAGGCAGCCCACAGAGAGGCCAGAGTAGAGGGTGGTGTATTTACAGGCAGCCCACAGAGAGGCCAGAGTAGAGGGTGGTGTATTTACAGGCAGCCCACAGAGAGGCCAGAGTAGAGGGTGGTGTATTTACAGGCAGCCCACAGAGAGGCCAGAGTAGAGGGTGGTGTATTTACAGGCAGCCCACAGAGAGGCCAGAGTAGAGGGTGGTGTATTTACAGGCAGCCCACAGAGAGGCCAGAGTAGAGGGTGGTGTATTTACAGGCAGCCCACAGAGAGGCCAGAGTAGAGGGTGGTGTATTTACAGGCAGCCCACAGAGAGGCCAGAGTAGAGGGTGGTGTATTTACAGGCAGCCCACAGAGAGGCCAGAGTAGAGGGTGGTGTATTTACAGGCAGCCCACAGAGAGGCCAGAGTAGAGGGTGGTGTATTTACAGGCAGCCCACAGAGAGGCCAGAGTAGAGGGTGGTGTATTTACAGGCAGCCCACAGAGAGGCCAGAGTAGAGGGTGGTGTATTTACAGGCAGCCCACAGAGAGGCCAGAGTAGAGGGTGGTGTATTTACAGGCAGCCCACAGAGAGGCCAGAGTAGAGGGTGGTGTATTTACAGGCAGCCCACAGAGAGGCCAGAGTAGAGGGTGGTGTATTTACAGGCAGCCCACAGAGAGGCCAGAGTAGAGGGTGGTGTATTTACAGGCAGCCCACAGAGAGGCCAGAGTAGAGGGTGGTGTATTTACAGGCAGCCCACAGAGGGCCAGAGTAGAGGGTGGTGTATTTACAGGCAGCCCACAGAGAGGCCAGAGTAGAGGGTGGTGTATTTACAGGCAGCCCACAGAGAGGCCAGAGTAGAGGGTGGTGTATTTACAGGCAGCCCACAGAGAGGCCAGAGTAGAGGGTGGTGTATTTACAGGCAGCCCACAGAGAGGCCAGAGTAGAGGGTGGTGTATTTACAGGCAGCCCACAGAGAGGCCAGAGTAGAGGGTGGTGTATTTACAGGCAGCCCACAGAGAGGCCAGAGTAGAGGGTGGTGTATTTACAGGCAGCCCACAGAGAGGCCAGAGTAGAGGGTGGTGTATTTACAGGCAGCCCACAGAGAGGCCAGAGTAGAGGGTGGTGTATTTACAGGCAGCCCACAGAGAGGCCAGAGTAGAGGGTGGTGTATTTACAGGCAGCCCACAGAGAGGCCAGAGTAGAGGGTGGTGTATTTACAGGCAGCCCACAGAGAGGCCAGAGTAGAGGGTGGTGTATTTACAGGCAGCCCACAGAGAGGCCAGAGTAGAGGGTGGTGTATTTACAGGCAGCCCACAGAGAGGCCAGAGTAGAGGGTGGTGTATTTACAGGCAGCCCACAGAGAGGCCAGAGTAGAGGGTGGTGTATTTACAGGCAGCCCACAGAGAGGCCAGAGTAGAGGGTGGTGTATTTACAGGCAGCCCACAGAGAGGCCAGAGTAGAGGGTGGTGTATTTACAGGCAGCCCACAGAGAGGCCAGAGTAGAGGGTGGTGTATTTACAGGCAGCCCACAGAGAGGCCAGAGTAGAGGGTGGTGTATTTACAGGCAGCCCACAGAGAGGCCAGAGTAGAGGGTGGTGTATTTACAGGCAGCCCACAGAGAGGCCAGAGTAGAGGGTGGTGTATTTACAGGCAGCCCACAGAGAGGCCAGAGTAGAGGGTGGTGTATTTACAGGCAGCCCACAGAGAGGCCAGAGTAGAGGGTGGTGTATTTACAGGCAGCCCACAGAGAGGCCAGAGTAGAGGGTGGTGTATTTACAGGCAGCCCACAGAGAGGCCAGAGTAGAGGGTGGTGTATTTACAGGCAGCCCACAGAGAGGCCAGAGTAGAGGGTGGTGTATTTACAGGCAGCCCACAGAGAGGCCAGAGTAGAGGGTGGTGTATTTACAGGCAGGTAGGACTAGAAAGAAAAAGGAAATCTGGATAATTATAATGAAAATGAACGTTTTGTCAATGATTCAGGAAACTCTGGTGAAACATGATCCTCTGTTATATCATGGCCAGTCTCTGAGGAGAAGAAAGCTGTGTGTGTGTGTGTTTGTGTGTGTGTGTGTGTTAGTGAGTAAGAGCTCGCAGAGGGCGAACGGTAGAATGCTTCAGCTGTGATTAAATGGGGGTTTTGTTCAGGCTCGGTCCAGATGTTGAGTCTATGTGTTTTATTTTTACATTCTTGGACTTCAGCCCGTATATATTTTGGATACGGCAGGGAGTATATAATATCAGCGGAAAATGATGCGGTCTGGTACCTTTTAAATAACATTTCCGCCTTTTTGTGCTGCTGTTTTGTTTTTCTTTCCATGTTTTCTTTTATTTCGGAATGAGTTTCAAGAGGTGAATTTTAGAGTTGTGCCGAAATAGACCTGGCTGTGGGGTCCCAGGGAATCACTGGAGGCTCCCCCAACTCAGTGTTTAGGTCAGTATTTAAAAAGGTCCTAAATAGTTCTGATTCACATTTGAAGAAGCTCTTTATTTAACAACTAAAACCGTAACAACAATCTCTGTGCGCCCAAGATAAATAAATACAAAAGTGTGTATACACGTACAAAAATAATTCTTCCATCTGAAACAGCAAGGAACTCTGGGTAGTATAGAGCGGTCCGAGCTCATCTTGATGACTGACAGTTCTTTAAAAATGTCAGAGGCAACATAGACAAAGCCAGCAGTGTTGCGATGAGATATTCAGAAAATTTGAAAAGTATTGCATTTTTTCTCTATACAATGTTTGTTTCCTGCTGGAGCAAATCGTACACATGCAGTGGTCCACACAGAACACGACATAAATGACTGAACCATGTGTAGACTCGAAAGTCGCACACATGTAAAATAGAACAACGCAACTAAGAACAAAGTGTGCCTCATGTATTTCTGTGTGTAGAGTGACAATGAATAGAGTCAGATTAACACTTGTTAGCAGGGTTTATTATTCAGTAGGACAATCCGAAATCAGGCCGAGGTCCAGACACAGGTCAAACAGGGCCAAACACTGTGTCAGGGATAATACTAGAATCGTATTCCTAAAGACAGGCAATAATCTTTTAAACCAGGGAACTTAAAATATGCTTAACAAATGTTTCTGAGACAAGATAACCAGACGTGGCATGGCACACGAGGAGATCAGGGGGAAAAATATACAGGCATAATGACAGGTAATAAGACACAAGTGTGTAAGAGATAGGGTTAGGGTGTGGGACAGTGTGTGGGACGGTGTGTGGGACGGTGTGTGGGACGGTGTGTGGGACAGTGTGTGGGACGGTGTGTGGGACAGTGTGTGGGACGGTGTGTGGGACGGTGTGTGGGACAGTGTGTGGGACAGTGTGTGGGGCGGTGTGGGACAGTGGGGGGCGGTGTGTGGGACGGTGTGTGGGACAGTGTGTGGGACAGTGTGTGGGACAGTGTGTGGGACGGTGTTTGGGACGTGTGTGGGACGGTGTGTGTGGACAGTGTGTGGGACAGTGTGGGACGGGGCGGTGTGTGGGACAGTGTGTGGGGCGGTGTGTGGGGCGGTGTGTAGGACAGTGTGGGGACAGGGTGCGGGGCGGTGTGTGGGACAGTGTGTGGTGTGGGGCGGTGTGTAGGACAGTGTGTGGGGGACAGTGTGTGGGACGGTGTGTGGGACAGTGTGTGGGACAGTGTGTGGGACAGTGTGTGGGACAGTGTTTGGGACAGTGTGTGGGACGGTGTGTGGGACAGTGTGTGGGTGTGTGGGACAGTGTGTGGGACAGTGTGTTGGGGCGTGTGTGGGGCGGTGTGTGGGACGGTGTGTGTGTGGGACAGTGTGTGGGACAGTGTGTGGGACGGTGTGTGGGACGGTGTGTGGGACAGTGTGTGGGACAGTGTGTGGGACAGTGTGTGGGACAGTGTGTGGGACAGTGTGTGGGACAGTGTGTGGGACGGTGTGTGGGACAGTGTGTGGGACAGTGTGTGGGACAGTGTGTGGGACAGTGTGTGGGACAGTGTGTGGGACAGTGTGTGGGACAGTGGTGTGTGGGACGGTGTGTGGGGACGGACAGTGTGTGGGACAGTGTGTGGGACAGGGTGTGGGACAGTGTGTGGGACAGTGTTTGGGACAGTGTGTGGGACGGTGTTGGCGGTGTTTGGGACTGTGTGATTTTCCAAAAAATATAATAGTCAACATAGTTTGATCAAGACAGCTTGTATTTGTATTGTTTTACTTTACAGATTAAATTCTGGATACGGTACACATTAGGGGTGCAGACAGTTATATAGGTACGCGTTGTGCCTGAGGTTGGGTATGTTTCCATAAAAGCAAAAAGAAGCTGCTAAAACCATCTATTCTCAGAGATTTAAACGCAGCTGGAGGATTATATAATGTTGGTTAATAAGTGTCATCACCTATTGTAAAACTAGCAGTTCCTCCTCCAGTTTGGCTCACAAAAGCAACCCTTGGTTACGAGAACTGACTGTTTATTGTCTATTCTACTCAGACTTTGGCATGCCTTGTTAGGAGATGATCAACAATACTGGCTTCATCTGTTCCTGGTCGTTACGTTTTGACTGATCAGTGTATATGTGTCTTACATGAATAGAAGAAAGTAAAATGACATGGAATGAGTAAAAGCTTTCTGGCTCGTTAAAACCAGTCGTAAGCTCATTGCTACCGCTTAACAACACACTGCTAACATATTTACTTGATCTGCCACATGCACGTACATCCTGTGGTACCCCTATTTGCTAAATGCTTATCTATCTGTTTACCACTTTCGCAGATGTTCTCCGTTGGTGTTGCACTCTGCACGTTTGCAATTTGCTACATTGTTGAACTGAATACCTGCACATTCACTTGTCCGGGTCAATTGCACATCCTCACACTGTACTCCATAACTTTTTTGCACTTCTGGTTGGATGCAAACTGCATTTTGTTGTTCTGTACTTGTACTGTCCAATGACAATAAGGTTGAATCTAATCGAAAGTGTTTCTCGTTAGTATGTTGATGTTCGTAGTAAGGTCACAACTCGTTGACCAATTAGTGGGAACTGCTCCGATTCACACGCAGTTATGTCATTATCTTCTCTATATTTCGACCACTGCCTGTCGTGTCCCTGACTGATAAGAGTGTATTGGCTGTTAACGGAATAACGTTTAAAGAGCTGCTATTGCTCCCAGAAATGCTACCTAGATGCTGACTGTGTCTTTAATGAAAATGGTGTAGATCTGCACGATGCTACGTCAGACTGCGTGTGTACATTTACATAGAACCACCACTTTGAACACGGTTTCATCTTATTCACGATCTTCACCCAACTGGGGACAAGGCTACAAGCCAGATAAGTCCTTTCCCAGCGTACAAACGTCAGGGCGCTCATATAAACAGATATACTGCTGTCTAAAAGCCATTTTGCATTCTTCTTGCACTAGATGTTTTCATAACGAAATAAATTACGTTATTTGAAGGAGCGTGGGTGAACAGATAAGAAGCGATTTTTATACTTATTTATTTAATTTAGCCTGCAGTTGTGCCATCCCCAACCCCATGTAAAACATAATAAATTACAGGTGATTGATTAACAACGATCTGATTCAGGGCAGATCGTTGTTAATCAATCCATAGCCCTGCCCTGAATCAGATCGTTGTTAATCAATCTCATGGAATCTATGGATTGATTAACAACGATCTGATTCAGGGCAGGGCTATGAATCAGATCGTTGTTAATCAATCCATAGATTCCATGAGATTCCATGAGATTCCATGAGATTCCATGAACTAGATCATACATACTCCTAGATTATGCAGCAAGCCTATTAATAGCTACATTTACCTCATCCTGTATTGTCTGTATATTGGGACTCTCTACTGTAGTGCCATGTAGAATCCCACTGCTATTTGCACTCTTGTGTTCGGTGGGTCACTGACTTCCGACTCAAGCACCCTACCCCCTCAGCCACTGATGTCTCCATTACCAGCGAGCTGAACACCTTTTATGCCCGCGTCGACAGGGACAACAAAGACCCAGCCATTAAATTGGAGCTCTCCGCAGACGTCGCCCCCTACAGTCTGTCCATCGCAGTTGTATCTTCTGCACTCAGCAGGGTGAAGGCAGCAGTCCTCTGCACATTTGCTACATTGTTGAACTGAATACCTGCACATTTACTTATCCAGGTCAATTGCACATCCTCACACTGTAATCCATATGTTTTTGCACTGCTCTTCAGCACTTTCAGTTGGCTGCTAACTGCATTTCGTTGTAGTGTACTTGTCCATTGACAATAAAGTTGAATCTAATCTATTGACTAAGTGTATGTTGTCTTGCACATTTGTCGACATATCTTGGCCAGGTCGCCGTTGCAAATGAGAATTTTTTCTCAATCGGCCTACCTGGTTAAATAAAGCTACATAAAAGTACAAAAATAAAAAACAACAGATCAGCAAGTCCACATTTTAATAGAGGCAATCGGTGCGTTTAGACTTTGATAACGGCCCAATCAATGGCTAAACCTTAATTATAAGGGTGAAATCAAGTCTTCCACCGTAATGCTTTGTCTCTTCCGTGTGTAAAATCTCATGCCCCCTTCCGTCTAATTAAATCGGTCAGTTGGTCATCAGGCACTAGAGTGGGCGGGTGTTTGGCTTTTACGTTCCCCCATCACCTGTAAAAAACATCACCCCGGGGGAACTCCTCCAACAGGTTTGCCTTCAGTCTGCTTTCTTTTCCTTCGTTTCTCTCATCCAGTTGTGATTAATTTGAGAACTAATGCAGTCTGAAGCAGGCGTAGACCTTTAGTTAATAGAGTGCTGAAGCTGGCGTCCACCCCAGGGAAACAACAACCGGGCCTGGTTGGTTCTGGTGGGTTACAGCTTTGTTCACTCCTGTTAGAGGACCCCATAGCAGAAGAGGGAAGAAAGAGAGGAGAAAAAAAGAAGATGAGGGGCAAGACACTTCATCACGTATTCGGACTCAACCTCCATGCTTTCCTGGTTGGTGGGCTCTGGAAAGAAGAGTCATTGTCTGATTTGTCTCTCTGTCATCACCGCATCCATACATGTGGGTAATGTGTGTGTGTGTGTGTGTGTGTGTGTGTGTGCGTGTGTGTGTGTGCGTGTGTACGCTGTCCTGTGTGTAACCCACCCCTCCATGTGGGCAATAGGGGCACACTGTTCAATGCACCTGTGTGGGTGTGGAAAAGAACAACGATGCATGCATGCCTACCTCTGTGTGTGTGTGTGTGTGTGTGTGTGTGTGTGTGTGTGTGTGTGTGTGTACATGTCTAATGCACCCGCAGCTGTGAGACATTGTCAGTCACGCCAGGTTAAGCAAATGGGAGGTCAATCCTTCCCAGAAACCTCTTTCTTCTGTACAGTCAGAAAAAACTTCCATAAACACTCACTGGGCTCTGAGTCTGAGAGAGAGAGAGAGAGAAAGACTGAGAGAGAGAGAGAGAGAGAGAGAGAGAGAGACAAAGTACATGGAAAAAAACTCCTGGGATGGCTGAACAAATGAAAGTAAACGAAGGCTTCTATCCCAGCAGGCCCTTCTCTGACCTTTGGTTGACCAGGGCCACTCCTTTGTTTATTTTATTATCCCTCGCATTTTTATTCCCTTTGCTCCACAGGTTCAGGGTTGATGGAGACGAAAGATTAGGAAAGAAAAAAAAGAAGGAGAGAGATGGAGAGGGAGAGAGAGAGGGAGAGAGAGGAGAGAGAGAGGAGAGAGAGGGAGAGAGAGAGAGAGGAGAGAGAGAGAGAGAGAGAGAGGGAGGGAGAGAGAGAGGGAGAGAGGGAGAGAGGAGAGCAAACGAAAAGAGAGAACATATAGTCTGAAAAGTAAAAGAAGGGTTGAAGAGATCGAAGGGCAGGAAAAAGTGAAACGGGGAACAGAGAGTGAGAGGGGGTTACAGATAGGTGGTGGGGTACGGGGGTACAGGGAGGTGGGGGGTTCAGCCAGCTGCAGTGAGCTGAGTTAACAATAACCACCTGAGAAAAAGAAAAGACGAGAGTCAAAGACAAGAAAAGCAGCTCTCAACTCTCATCTGGAGTGTTAATGCAGTGTCTGGGCCAGGAGAGGGGGAAAGGAGGGGGCAGAGAGGGGAGGAGTTTTGGAGAGGGAGAAAGAGGAGGTGGGTAGAGAGGGGAGGAGTGTTGGAGAGGGAGAAAGAGGAGGTGGGTAGAGAGGGGAGGAGTGTTGGAGAGGGAGAAAGAGGAGGTACCTACACCTCAATTCATGCAAGAGGAGAAGGAAGGAACGAGAGATACAGAAGAGGGGAAACTGAAGGAGGTAGGAAATAGACAGAGGAGGGGAGGGCAGAGGGGAGAGAACTGAGAGAAGACAGGGTAAAACATGAGTGTATGTGGACGGATGGAGGTACGATTACAAACACTAGGTGGATGTGGGTGGATGCTTAAGTGTGCATCGCTACATGGCTGTTTTGTGTGTGTGTGTGTGTGTGTGTGTGTGTGTCTGTGTGTGTGTCTGTGTGTGTGTGTGTGTGTGTGTGTGTGTGTGTGTGTGTCTGTGTGTGTGTCTGTGTGAGAGTGAGAGGGGGCCTTGTTGTGGTGTCTGGTTGTGGAACGCAGGGGTCAAGAGGAGCTGACCTCCCTTGGGGCCTGGAGTCTGGAAGAGGGGGACTGGAAAAGGGGGAGAAAGGAGGAACCCTCCCGCTCCTCTAAACACAGCTCCCTAACCTGGCAATCAACCTACTAACACTCGCCTCGTGCACACACACACACCCACACGCGCGCGCTACCTTGTAAACACCCTATAGACCAAGCATATCACACAAACCTGCTGAACAGTGGCCGAGCAAGATACAGGGACAAGCAAGTTATATGTTTGGAAACAAATAGTGTGAGGTACGTGCCATGGAAAGAGAGAGTTCTGTGAGAGCCACACGCACACACAGCGACACGTTCACCGTCTTTCACTCACACTTCTACCGATGAAACCGGGAACCGGCAGAGGCACAATGAGCGGGTGTTTAGCGCTGTTAGCAGAGCAACATGAGACATATTACTGGAACTGACAGCTCCACTAGATCTCACAACAGCCAAACTATTACACACCATTTCCTTCGCCATTCATCTCGCCCGCCTCCGCAGTCTGAGCGCACGTACCAGTGCTCGTGTGTGTTCCACCTTGTTACCGCCATCCATTCGGAGTAATTGCCGTCGCAGATCTATTGAACAGAACGTGTGCTTTTAACGTGAATCTCTGCCGGTTCCACGACCCTAAACCCTGAGGACAATAAAGGTCTTCATCAAAGATGGGACGGGAAATGTTTACGATGATGGCGGACATTCATAGCCAACTCTTCACACATCCCTCAGAACTCTGTAGTCAGAAGAATGAATGAGCGTGCGCACAAAGAAAACGCGTGCACAGACACACACACACACACACACACACAAACTAAGAACCAAAGCACATCCGTGAGGCTGCATTTATACGCCAGATCTCCCTCTACCTGACCCCTAGTGATACAAAAGCTAGAAAACTCAGTTGTTCACCAAGAACCTTACATATTATATTGAATTATATAACCCTAATGGGTTTAAGTTGCTAGTTTGTTTTGCTCTTCAGTACCTCTAGGGCAATGTGTTTCTAATGCACACCTATGGATCTTATCACATATTGCCTGTTTTAAAGGGGAATATTTAGCCGGACATGTTTTGTACATTTAAAGGATTTTCAGTTCCCGTCGGACACCTGATAAGACTGTCATCTTTACCATTGCTGTCCATATTAAATCCTTTGTATTGCTAAATTAGTACTGATCCTCTTTTGCTAATGAAATGAAATAAAGCTGTGTCTGCTAAATGGTATATTGAAGGGGGTCATGCAGAGAAAGGTAATGATTTGTCCATATCCACAGTAGTGAGGTTGCCCATATCCACGGTAGTGAGGTTGCCCATATCCATAGTAGTGAGGTTGTCCATATCCACAGTAGTGAGGTTGCCCATATCCATAGTAGTGAGGTTGCCCATATCCACAGTAGTGAGGTGGCCCATATCCACGGTAGTGAGGTTGTCCATATCCACAGTAGTGAGGTTGCCCATATCCACGGTAGTGAGGTTGTCCATATCCACAGTAGTGAGGTTGTCCATATCCACAGTAGTGAGGTTGCCCATATCCACGGTAGTGAGGTTGTCCATATCCACAGTAGTGAGGTTGCCCATATCCACAGTAGTGAGGTGGCCCATATCCACGGTAGTGAGGTTGTCCATATCCACAGTAGTGAGGTTGCCCATATCCACGGTAGTGAGGTTGTCCATATCCACAGTAGTGAGGTTGCCCATATCCATAGTAGTGAGGTTGTCCATATCCACAGTAGTGAGGTTGTCCATATCCACAGTAGTGAGGTTGCCCATATCCACAGTAGTGAGGTTGCCCATATCCACAGTAGTGAGGTTGCCCATATCCACAGTAGTGAGGTTGCCCATATCCATAGTAGTGAGGTTGCCCATATCTACAGTAGTGAGGTTGCCCATATCCATAGTAGTGAGGTTGCCCATATCTACAGTAGTGAGGCTGCCCATATCCACAGTAGTGAGGTTGCCCATATCCATAGTAGTGAGGTTGCCCATATCTACAGTAGTGAGGTTGCCCATATCTACAGTAGTGAGGTTGCCCATATCTACAGTAGTGAGGTTGCCCATATCTACAGTAGTGAGGTTGCCCATATCCACAGTAGTGAGGTTGCCCATATCTACAGTAGTGAGGCTGCCCATATCCATAGTAGTGAGGTTGTCCATATCCACAGTAGTGAGGTTGCCCATATCCACAGTAGTGAGGTTGCCCATATCCACAGTAGTGAGGTTGCCCATATCCACAGTAGTGAGGTTGCCCATATCCACAGTAGTGAGGTTGCCCATATCTACAGTAGTGAGGCTGCCCATATCCACAGTAGTGAGGTTGCCCATATCCACAGTAGTGAGGTTGCCCATATCCACGGTAGTGAGGTTGTCCATATCCACAGTAGTGAGGTTGCCCATATCCACGGTAGTGAGGTTGTCCATATCCACAGTAGTGAGGTTGCCCATATCCATAGTAGTGAGGTTGTCCATATCCACAGTAGTGAGGTTGCCCATATCCATAGTAGTGAGGTTGTCCATATCCACAGTAGTGAGGTTGCCCATATCCACAGTAGTGAGGTTGCCCATATCCACAGTAGTGAGGTTGCCCATATCCACAGTAGTGAGGTTGCCCATATCCACAGTAGTGAGGTTGCCCATATCCACAGTAGTGAGGTTGCCCATATCCACAGTAGTGAGGTTGCCCATATCCATAGTAGTGAGGCTGCCCATATCCACAGTAGTGAGGTTGCCCATATCCATAGTAGTGAGGTTGCCCATATCTACAGTAGTGAGGTTGCCCATATCTACAGTAGTGAGGTTGCCCATATCTACAGTAGTGAGGTTGCCCATATCTACAGTAGTGAGGTTGCCCATATCTACAGTAGTGAGGTTGCCCATATCTACAGTAGTGAGGTTGCCCATATCTACAGTAGTGAGGTTGCCCATATCCATAGTAGTGAGGTTGCCCATATCCATAGTAGTGAGGTTGCCCATATCCATAGTAGTGAGGTTGCCCATATCTACAGTAGTGAGGCTGCCCATATCCACAGTAGTGAGGTTGCCCATATCCAAAGTAGTGAGGTTGCCCATATCCACAGTAGTGAGGTTGCCCATATCCACAGTAGTGAGGTTGCCCATATCTACAGTAGTGAGGTTGCCCATATCCATAGTAGTGAGGTTGCCCATATCTACAGTAGTGAGGTTGCCCATATCCACAGTAGAAGAGGTTACCCATATCTACAGTAGTGAGGTTGCCCATAACCATAGTAGTGAGGTTGCCCATATCTACAGTATTGAGGCTGCCCATATCCACAGTAGTGAGGTTGCCCATATCCACAGTAGTGAGGTTGCCCATTTCCACAGTAGTGAGGTTGTCCATATCCACAGTAGTGAGGTTGCCCATATCCACAGTAGTGAGGTTGCCCATATCCACAGTAGTGAGGTTGCCCATATCCACAGTAGTGAGGTTGCCCATATCCACAGTAGTGAGGTTGCCCATATCCACGGTAGGGAGGTTGCCCATATCCATAGTAGTGAGGTTGCCCATATCCACAGTAGTGAGGTTGCCCATATCCACAGTAGTGAGGTTGCCCATATCCACAGTAGTGAGGTTGCCCATATCCACAGTAGTGAGGTTGCCCATATCCACGGTAGTGAGGTTGCCCATATCCATAGTAGTGAGGTTGCCCATATCCACAGTAGTGAGGTTGCCCATATCCACAGTAGTGAGGTTGCCCATATCCACAGTAGTGAGGTTGCCCATATCCACAGTAGTGAGGTTGCCCATATCCACAGTGGTGACACTAAGACCAAGCTAGGACCTGCCCATATCCACAGTAGTGAGGACAAAACAACAGTACCTCTGCCCCTATCACCTCCAAGATCAGAACCACCTGCTGAAAACCAACAGCCTGAACACCGATGCTTCCAATTGCTCCATTAGTGAAGTGACATACCTCAAATATGGCTGTTGAAGTACGGAATAAAATAAAGAAAAGACTCAAAATTCCCACAAACCCTGCAAAGAACGAATACACTTCCATCTCTGCCCCTAACAAAAACAAAACTCACCACACAGCACAATATCAATGCCCTCTCTCATTAGAAACTAATCTCCCCTAATATATACAGTATATAACCCAAGCTGATAAAAACCACAAATTAAATAAAGATTGTAGACTTTTTCCTCATTTTCTCCAAATTAGTCACATTTTTTTGGAGTGTACAGTATCAGTGTCAACAATGAAAAAATAGCCACAATCAAATTCTTCGCTATCATTAGTCACGTCCAGATTGATATTTTGGTTATGCCATTCCATAAATCCATTTCTGGGATTATACAGGGCCAACAGTCTTACGTGCCCACATCATTGCCTCACATAAGCATAATCCAAACCAATAGTACCACATCCCTTTGGGAGTCAATGTATTTGTGAGAGTTAGCTATTGGTTTATCCTGAGAGATCCAATCCGGTAAAATCATTCTTAGTTTTGTATTTAAAAAACAACAAAAACTTTAAGCACAAACATTATTTATGTTGACATTGCAAAGGCATTTAATAATGCCACGGTAAAATATCCAACTAACAAGCTGTTAGCGTGTGAACGTTCGTATTGGCTAATATTAGCTAGCTAACTGGCTATGTTGTTCGCAGTACATTTCATGTATAAAAAAGGGACTCCAACCAACTGCAACCACCTTTAAAGAATGACAGGTTAAGCCCACTTGAGTTCACTCTCAGAGCACAAGGACAACAAGGGAGATGGAGACGAGTAAGCCAGTGACTGTGTCCTCGCATGGCATTGGCCGGAGCATATCCCAGTGGAGATGAGAGCCCATCTGACAAAGACAGCGAGGGTGGCTTGTTAATCCAGTGGCTTTCTGTTCACCTTCACACCTCTGGCCCAGACTACACTTAATCATTGACCCTGCTGAAGAGATGAGTCTTCTTTAGTCGACGCATAAAGGTAGAGACAGAGTATTCGTCACTTACCCTAATTGGCTGGTCGTGGAGCAGTAGTGGAGTCCTGGCTCTAGCTGTTTGTTTCCACATTTTAAGTACAATGAAATGTCCTGCCTCTTGTGATCTTAGGCTACGTGTGAATATGCAGGGCTGGACAAATGCTTTAACGATGAGGCCTTAAAATTAGAGATGCACCCTGTCCTCAGTCAAAAGCTTCTACAATGAGCAGACAAGCCCGGTCTGAGAAGTCCCTGTGGAGGGCCGCATAAAGGGAACCCGGGGGCGTGATGGACGCCATACCGGTCTAGTAGAGTCCATGCTGGTCGGTGCTGTTTTGACTCGTCGGCGTAAGTACCCCGTGTTCCCCTGTGATCTGCCGTTGTCTGTCATTGTCCGTACGTGGTGTGTTGTGTTTAGCATTCGAATGCCATTCCATTACCAATACCAAGCTGTCTCCTTCGCTTTAGTCCGGAGAGCACTTTGTACGCCGCTTTCTGAGAACAGGTAACCTGAAAGAGAGAGAGAAACTTCAACAACCACATCTGCTATCTGTAACTTCTTTTACTCGTCACATTAAAATGTATAATGGTTCTTTTGATTTTATACATCAAATCTGTAGCTTTAATTTACGGACATAAACGTGAAGCAGAGAAAATGTCTTATAAATACTTAATTCAGGTCCATCTTCTCTTCATGATTCCATCAGATGTGGTATAAATGTGCACTGCAAATTAGTTTTCAAAAAGACAGACGCGCCAAAAAAACGTTTTACTCCAGAAGAACAACCAGTTTCTTGGCATTCCTCTAACAATGTTCCCTACCCAGACACGACTCCAGAAGGGGTTTTAGTCTTTATTATTCTGCCAATTATGTTTTAGTTGCAACACAGTAAGTATAATATAGTTGCTTCGGGAGAAAAGGAGGTAGGTACCTGAATACACCCATAATGCAACTTTAGTGATGTTGTACGGCCAGTCAGAGGCACTCTATCCTGTGGTCTGAAATAACACCGGCCAGCATCTCCTGAAATATTCCCCAAGTCATTACTGTGAATGAGAATAGGCCAACGTACCTGTTAAAACATATGAAATACCCCTGAGCATCGCTGTCAGAGTGATTGTGATTTAGAAATACAGCAGGCAGGTGTCTCTTTCTGTGTCTTTTTGTCTCTCTTTCTGATCTCTTTCTGTGTCTCTTTATGTCTCTTTCTGTCTCTCTTTCTGTCTCTCTTTCTGATCTCTTTCTGTGTCTCTTTCTGTTTCTCTTTCTGATCTCTCTTTCTGTCTCTCTTTCTGTCTCTCTTTCTGATCTCTTTCTGTCTCTCTTTCTGATCTCTTTCTGTCTCTCTTTCTGTTTCTCTTTCTGATCTCTCTTTCTGTCTCTCTTTCTGATCTCTTTCTGTCTCTCTTTCTGATCTCTTTCTGTGTCTCTTTCTGTGTCTCTTTCTGTCTCTCTTTCTGCAGATATGTCTGTGCATTATTTCTACTGCTCTATTTACTAGAGCTGCAGAGATGGGCCAGAACATTATCACCAACTGACCCTAAACTTCATAAAAATAAAAACAACAATACAATAGAAAATAAATGAGCGCCTAACTACTGACCAATATTTTGGGTAGAGTCACCGCTGGCAGCAATCAAAGAATTTGGAATTTGGAAAAGCCTCAACCAGCTTTGTGTGTAGACATTTGGTGAAAAGCTTTTTATAACTATTTTTTTTTACATATTTTCATGTGGATAGATGACTAGCCTTTGACTGGGCCACTCAATGACATTCACAGACTTGTCAATTTTTTAGAAAGGCCTGTTCCAGACAGAATGGCTGTCATGAACTCAAGCCATTTTCAATGGTGTGTTTCATGTTCGTACCCCAATTAGTGGCAGCTACCTTGTGTTGCACTAATCAAGGAGCCTATTTAAGTTTGTGTTTGTGGAGGCCATTTTTTGTGTTTCATTGTGACTCAAGTCATGAGCATTACATTTTTCCACTTACAACAATTCAGCAATGTTGGTTTTGCCTAGAAATGATTACTTGTGGGTTTTCCAGGAGGATATGGCAGCATTTCTTGATTAGCACAGCATGTTTTATAGGAACAAAAGTACAGTTATTAAATGGTGGGTATAAAAATATGTTGCAAAGCAAAATTTACTTTATTCCTGGAAAAACAAAACATTTTACTAGGATATGCTTAAAGACAAAACATCATGTCCAGCAATCATTATAGGGGATTTTTAAGTTGGTCAAAGCTGAACAAAATCGAAAAATTATGTTATAGATTAAGTGTAAAATGCCCCATATTACTATTCTCATATTGCCAACTGGCTGTACCACCACTGCTGCACTTTCCATGTCAGCAGTCTGAATTCTGGTCAAATCTTTGGCAAGATTTCACTAAGGAGAGAGGAGCTTTACAGCAATAGGCCCATTTTCAATTGCACTTTTTTTACGTCTTATGCATAGTACATTTTTTTATTTAAAAGTTCCAAAAAGTCAAAATTAACTGCACATTGCCTTACAATGTATGGTTTTGGATTGTTAAACATGGTGGAGTTTGTAAGTATACCATCTGAGTGAGTGTGAGTGTGAGTGTGAGTGTGAATGTGTGAGTGCGTGTGCGTGTCTGTGTCTGTGTCTGTGTGTGTGTCTGTGTGTGTGTGTGTGTGTGTGCTCATTAGGCTCATTAGTGAGCGTTGCTAACACTCTCTGGGCTCTTGAGAACATGAGTGGCGTTTTAAAGAGCAGCTTTAGATGCTGCATCCTAACTACAGTACCACTTCACACACACACACACACACACACACACACACACAGAGACACACAGAGAGAGACACACACACACACACACACCTACACACACACACACACACACACACACATGACAGGACTTCATATGTGTGGGCGAACTTGCTGGCAGAATTCATAGTGTGTGTTTTTCACAGTGAATCCTCTTCAGTGTAGAAAGACATCAGTACAGTATTTGTGTGTTTAAAGGCGTGATAAAGGCATGGTTGCGTGCTGTTCTACTGAGAGGGTTCAGATATGCATTAAATAATTCCTCAATCCACGTGTGATCAACAGCATGTTGTGTTTAAGAAACAAAGAGGGAAAGAGACAGAGAGACTCAAAGAAACAGAGAGAGACAAAGAGAGACAGAGAGGCCTGTCCTGCCAGGAGTAGGAGTGAACCTGCCCATGTCATAACGGAGTGAATATAGTCCAGAAATTCAGAGTATCCATTAGGGTCTATTCCAGAAAAATACCCAGTTAACATTAAGAGACATCGTGAAGGAGTATGAATAATGTTTTAAACCGGACTATAAACCAGAAACAATTAAGACCACATCAATGTTCCCATGTAAACACTGAGTCAATAAAAACACTGTGCCAAGACAATAGTCCACACACGTCCTATTTTGAAAAGTGAATTAATATCTGTACGGAGAAAGTCATCCCAGACAGAGCTAATTTAATCAGAGAAGGAGCTAAACAGAGCAGTTTGGATTG
>CM055744.1:15655066-15670066 GCA_029465975.1 Dallia pectoralis
CCAGACGTCAGATTCTTTACACACACACATACAGTCGAAAACTTTTCTCCCGTGTCTACTACTGCCGCCGTATTGTATTTGTATTGTTTGAATCCTTTATTCTACTCGGTGAGCAGGACTGAAAACAAGTCCTCATTTACAGCAACATCTTGTGTAAAAAACAAGAGAAAACTTAGATCCTGTCTTGTCATATAAATCCTACAAGCCTGGTGCACAATGGAGGTACCTTCACATAAACCCAAATGACGAACGCCAAACACAATGGACACATTAAACAATACATAAAAGGCAAAACACAATCCCCAAAGAAAATGTCTCACAGCTATTGGATAAAATGTTCCTCCATCTTAAATTCTCACTCCTTCCACGTGTGACGCGTAACTAAAGTAAAAGCTGTGTACCCAATTCAGGGCAGATCTCTACAGTTAACCATCCCAGAGCCGGGACGCCCACGCCTAGCAGTGTGTGAGTGTGTCTGTGTGCACGTGAACATACGTGTGAAAAGGGTCCCAACAAATATATAAAAACGTGTGCGTGTGTGTGTGTTCATACACGTGTGTGTTGCATTAAACCATAAAGAAGGTGTCAACCAGTATGAGCTTTAAATCTCCTGTTTGAGAATCACGTGGAAGAACCGTTTCTGAGATTTTGTCCATTCCACTTGTGTGGAACGAGGAAATGTACACGAACTAGCAACCCCTTTATCCACACGGTCTATAGTAATTCATGGACCATTATTTCGTTCATGTCGCATTGTGAATAAAGAGGAAACTCGAAATGAAACATGTGTCACTGATCCACTTGGAGCGATGTGAATACAATACCGAACCGATGACTGGGCAATAATGTGCAGTAGCAAGTCTGACTGACACAGGCATCAATAATAGTGATTATTTTGCAAACAGACTCTACAGTGCTCCTCCTTAATCACTCTATTATAGCGAAGCGGAGAGAGAATGAACCATCCACCCCGAGACACGGAGATGACAAGACAAAACCAGACGAGGAGAGAGGAGTGAGAGAGAGGAGTGAGAGAGAGGAGTGAGAGAGAGAGAGAGCGACGGGCGTGTGAAATTGGCGTGTGTTAGTAAATAATCTGCCTGTCATGGTGGCAAATATCCAGTTTATTTTACAAGCATCGCATCACAGGACTACTGCAGCCCTGTGACACCCCTTCCTCCCTTATCCTCCGCTCAGAGAGAGAGAGAGAGAGGGAGAGAGAGAGAGAGAGAGAGGGAGAGAGGGAGAGAGAGAGAGAGAGAGGAGAGAGAGGGAGAGAGAGAGAGAGAGAGAGTTTTAAAAAACACTTTATTGAGTCCTATGGACTCACAACACCACAACTACAAGTACAAGAAACCACACAGACAAAGAAAAAAAAAGAAAAACAAAGCCACAAAAAGAATAACACAATACACTTTAAATGGACAAATTAACAACACAACACCAAATCCTCCCCAACAACAGAACATAACACTCCCTGGATGCCCCAGATAGACATGAACCGCTCAGTGTCCCCAACCAGTTTATAGTATGCATACTCCACCCTCAGTCTTGCAGCTAGCAAGCCCTGAAGCATGCCCGCAACATCCACAGACCCCTGGCCCCGAATTTGATTCTTCCGGGTCTTCCAAATAGCCAACTTAGCTGTCCCTGACATAAAATTTAGTAAAACAATGGTGTTTCGTCTATTAAAACAATACTTGGGGCCAAATATAAACAGTTTGGAAGAGAAAACTCACCCAAAGCAAAGAACCACTGAGCAAGCTGGTCCAACAGCCCTACTAACCTGGGACACTGTAAAAACAGATGTGCCAGGGTTTCTGGCTCCATACAAAACGGGCAGTTTTCCTCAACATTTGGGTCAAGATGTACGACATGTCTGTTGGTGGCAATAGCCCCATGAATAGTCCTCCATTGGAGGTCAGCTGTCCTCTTATCAATAGGCATTTTATATATAGTCCGCCAACAACCTATAGGGGAAGAGCCTCGACCAAACACCTCTGCCCACTTTGTCGCCTTTACCCCCACTAGGGAGGATGCTCTGGACACCTTCACACAGACAACATACATTGCCTTCTTCCCCATGTCCTTAAGATCCCCCAGCTCCGGGGTCCTGAATGAGAGCAGCTGCCCCGCATCCTCTTCAAATACCCCTGAGGCAGCCCTAACGTACAGTAGCGGGACCTCATATTCCAGGCCATCCCTCCAGCGGTCAGAGGAAGAGGTGTCAGTGGCAAAACTCCTGTGCGGTATTGGCAAGGACTCACAGACCTCAGCCACAACCCTCCTCAGTAGCCGCGACGACCTGATCCCTGCCCTCCTGGCCAGCTCCTCCAGTGACCTGCTATTCCATTGCATCAGGTGACCCAGCTTTACACACCCCGCTGTCCTTAATTGGGCACACAGGCTTACTGAGCCCAACACCCGGGACCTGAGGATTGCATTATGGAACAGTGGCTCCTCAAACAGCCACATTCCTGGTGGTGCCCCATTCTGTCTTGACACCTCCAACACCTTCCAAGCCTGCAAGACCGACTCATAAAAAGGTGTGAGGCCAGACAGCTTAACCTCCTCCAAATTCAGGAGGAAAAGGTGTTTGTCCAAGCCCAGACTGCCTGCCCTCCTCAGTAAAACATGGGCTGTATCCACCCAACAGGAACCGTCACTGTGAATCAATCTCTGGGCCGTAGACAGCCTGAAAGCCAGGACCCTTGAGGCGATGTCCACCAGGCCTTGCCCACCCTCATGCAGCGGCAGATACAGTGCTGCAGCCTTTATCCAGTGCTGACCGGACCAGAAAAAGTTCACCAGCATCCTCTGCAGTTCTTGAATAAGACCCACAGGAGGTTGTAACACCATTAATCGATGCCACAGGGTTGAGGCAGCGAGGTTGTTTGCCACCAAAACTCTTCCCCTATAGGACATCTGCGGCAGCAGCCCGTCTGAAACAGCCTAGACAGTCTGGCACCAACCTTCTCCTCCAGACCCTCCCAGTTCTTCCTCTGAAACTCATCAGACCCTAGAAAAACCCCCAACGCTGGTTGAGTCCATCCCTGCCCCATTGGAGTCCCCAGGTAACTGTGGAGCACTTCCTCCATGAAGCCCCTGCCCACAGTGACTCACTCTTACCCCAGTTTACTCTGGCTGAGGATGCCCCCTCATAAACCTTTAAGGCGCTGGTTAGAGCTTCAACATCCTCACTGCCCGTGATAAACACAGTGACGTCATCTGCATAAGCAGACAACATCATCCCTGTTTGGACAATAAGCCCTGGCACTGAGAAACCAGCTAGCTTTGCTCGCAGAGTACATAGCAGCGGTTCAATGGCTAGACAGTACAGCTGCCCCGAAACTGGGCAGCCCTGTCTAATACCCCTGTGAACAGGTATTGGGCAGCTCAACCCACCCCCACCTTCACCATACATGACGCACCAGCATACAATAGGTTGATCCATGATAAGAAACCCTTCCCAAAACCAAAAGCCTGCATTGCGGCGAATAAGTACTTGTGGTCCACACGATCAAAAGCCTTCTCCTGATCTAACGAAAGCAGACCAACATTCGTATCAGACATCTTGCAAATGTCCAGCACGTCCCTGACCAAAAACAAATTGTCAACAATTGACCGCTCAGGAATACAGTACGACTGATCTCTGTGGACCAACAGCCCCAAATGCTCTTTCAATCTATTTGACAGACACTTGGAAATCACCTTGTAGTCAGCGCACAATAATGCCACAGGGCGCCAGTTCTTCAACAAAGTAAAATCCCCTTTTTTGGCAACAGTGATAGGACAGCACGGCAACATGACACTGGAAGGGAACCATTCTGAAAAGACTCACACACCACATCATAAAAGTCCTCCCCAATAATCCTCCAGAAAAACTTATAGAAGTCTGATGGTAGTCCGTCAATACCCGGAGCACGGCCGGAGGAAAGCTGCATAACGGCCGCAGACAGTTCCTGCATTGTAATTGCCGAGTCCAAAGCTGCTTTCTGTTCAGCACCCAGTTGGGGAAGTCCATGCAAGATCTGTTCAGTATCTTCACGGTCACAGTCCTCCGCTTCATACAGAGATGAGTAGAACTCCACAGCATGCTGACGCATCTCAGCTTCCACGGAGGTCACTCTCCCATCAGGAAGACGCAGGCAGACCATTTGCTTTCGGTGCGGGATCGGCAGCCCCAGATTAAAGAAAAAAGTGCTCGGAGCATCCATGTCTTTGAAGGCAGTGAATCGAGACCTAACTAAGGCACACTTCACCCTTTCATGTAAATATGTTTTCAGTCCATACTTCTTGTTCTGTAATGACGCAGCTAGCCCAACGTCACTTTGAGCAACTAATTGTTGCTCAATAGCTCTGATCTCTTGCTCCAGTGTTCTCACTGCCTCCTTAACCTCCCTGCTAGAGAACGCTGTGTACTGTTGACAGAAAACCCGTATTTGCGTTTTCCCAACATCCCACCACTGCCCCAATGACTCATAGTCTCCCTTAGCAGCTCTCCAATGCTCCCAAAATAATAAAAAACGTTCACCAAACAGTCTATCTTGCAACAATTTCACATTAAAATACCAATGAGATGGCCTCCGTTGTGGACAGGACATATGTACCCCAACCGTGACCAAGTGGTGATCCGAGAACCCCACCGGAACAATGTCACACCCCACAATCCTACCACCATAGTGCTCAGAAACATATAACCTATCTAATCTTGCTGCACTAACACGCCCCTCATTCACCTTCACCCATGTGTACTGCCGGACCAATGCATTCCTAACCCTCCACACATCTGAAACTTCAAACTCAGCCAGAACCCCCGCCAGACAAGTAGCTGACTGCAGATGAGGTTCCTCACTGGTACGATCAACAGCAAACTCTACTGTGCAATTCCAGTCTCCCCCTACAACCAAACACCCCTCTGGATCACACTGCCTCAATGCCTCCCGATACTACCAAAAAAAGTTATGCGGTCTGTGCCCTCATTGGGAGCATAAACACACAAAAAGTAAAACAGCCTTCCCATAACATCTGCCTTTACTAATATGGCACGGCCTAGAACAATCACTGTTTTAGACAGGACAGTCACCCCCAACCCTGATGAGAAAAGAACAGCCACCCCAGCACTAAAATGTGTACCATGGCTGAGGACATGTTGCCCCTGCCACCACACACCCCATTCAGCAGCGTTGGCCTCATCACTATGTGTCTCCTGAAGGAAGACCACATCCAGCTTTTTCTGTTGGACTACCTCCAATACCCACGCTCTCTTGGTCCTATTCCTTCCCCCATTAATGTTAAGAGAGCCAACCTGAAGAACTGCCATGAATAAAAGATAAAGGGAAAAAAGAAAATAGACAGATGAAAAGATCCTACATGGAGAAAACACCCTGTGAAGCCCACAACACATGATTACTTTATTATCCTTTTTACTTTCCCACGAGTACTACGACTTTTTGCTGCCGACACAGCCGTAACAATTTTCCTTAAACGGAAACGCTTTTTTGCACTCAGCTCCTCCACCCCCACTGTCTTCTGCAGCACTCTTGCAGACCGTGCAAACTTCTCCTCATCAAAGTAATTCGACAATTTAACTGTTTTCCCAAATGTTTTATCCAGGAACCCATTCACCTCATCCAGTGTATATAGGGAGTCATCATCACCACTTGCTGGCACTTCAGCTGGACCATCAGTGATGTCCTCCTCCTGATCATCACTCTCAGAAGCCACTGACTCCTGACTCGCTCCTGCCACACTCCATAAACCACCTCCAGTCTGTTTACCACTACTATCACAGGGCACCTCCTCCACTGTCTGAGGGACCATACCCTCCTGGCCCTTCTCTCGCAACACACCACTAGTGCTAGCTACCTCCTCCACTGCAAGATTATTCACCACCCCACCACTACTATCGTGTTTCCTTTCCACTACTACAGACCCCAGTTCACTCCCATTCACCACATTTTCAACCTGCTGCCCATCTTTCCCACTAGCTCCTATCAGCTGAGCCGCCTGCTCGTCCCTGGTTTCATTCAGGTCCGCCTGTTGCGCTACCACCACTGTCTCACCCCTAGTTCCATTCAGGTCCGCCTGTTGCGCAACCACTACTAACCCATCTGTCCCCGTACTAACAGCCACTACAGGAGTCACTTGTACCCCGCTTGCATTCTTATCATTATGTGGGCACGCCTGACGTTTATGTCCGACATCCCCACATTCAAAACATCGTTGGCTGCCTGTACTGGCATATACCATATACAGGCGGTCTTCATGTTTCACTTTGAATGACGAATCCAAAGTCTGTTCAGGTGAGTCAAGAAACATAAAAACCTGTCGCCTAAACGACATAACTCTTTTAAGGTCCGGGTGTTTACACCCCAGAGGGACCATTTTAATGGAGCTGGCAAACTTTCCGAATCGCGCAACTCGCGAGTTAACAACTCATCCGGAATAAATGGTGGCACATTAGAAATCGTTACCCGCGTGGACGGTGAATACAGTGGTGTTACTTGAAAGTACATACCTTTTAGCAGCACGCCGTGCTCAACCATTATATGAACAAGACGCTCTTCCTTCAGAAAAACCACCACTGCCTTGTTCATTCTTGACGCATAGGAAACATTATCGAATCCTACCTTGTCCCCTACAGCAACCAGAACTTCCTCGACAGTTGTGGTAGGGTCTGTAACGCATCTCAATCCATGTCGAAGCGACAAGGACGGCGTCCCCGAACGGGTCGCCATCCCCACCCACCCCCAATAAACTCCAAACGAAATTCCCTCAACAATCACAAAAGAGAAAGAACCGAAAGAATTAAATCCCAAGGGAAAAACCAACAAACAAAAAGTTTGTTAGCACTCTCAAACACACACGCTCACCCACCAAAACTCCCAGCAGCCACGCCCACACTCCCAGCATGCAGTGAGAGAGAGAGAGGGAGAGAGAGAGAGAGAGAGAGGGAGAGAGAGAGAGAGAATAATGAGGAATAATAATAAGAACGATAAACAGAGGCAGTTATAAGCCAAGCAGATCCGCCTGAGAGAACCTCGTCTGGTCACAACCAGCTTAAAGAACTTAGCCTCATTAAAGAGAGAATACACATAATGTACAGGCCTGAGGAGAGGAGAAGAAAGGAGTGGAAAGGAGAGGAGAGGAGGAGAGGAGAAGAGAGGAGAGGAGGAGAGGAGAAAGGAAAGGAGAAGAGAGAGAAGTGTGTGTGTGTGTGTGTGTGTGTGTGTGTGTTATCGGGCTCAGGGCTGTCAGACAGCCCATTGTTTGGGAAGTGATAAAAGGCAATTTCCCAGAGTCCCTTGTTCTGCCGCACGTTTCGCTTAATTTGAGAGCCATTTTCTGTGACAGTGTTGACAGTTTATACATCTCTCTCTCTTTCTCTCTTCTCTCGGTTGCAAAGTGGATGGTTGTATTCATGTCTATGTATATTAGTGAGAAAATCCAATGTGTGGCATGTTTCTTATCAAAAGATAACAATACCTGCCAGGCTAGCAAAGGACCTGCCACACCGCACACGCTCACACACACACACACACGCTCACAACCACACACACGCACAAATGCATGAAGCCCCTCTCCCTGAAACAAACACACGAGCGTCTGAGCTAATCAGTTTGTTGTTTGTGTGATGACTTTCCTGCCCCGTCTTCATATTCTCCTGACACGATGTGATGTGAAGGGATTACAGATATGTGGCTTCTCGTCATCATGAGAGACAACCTCTAAGAGTATCAGGAGAGGATGAAGACAGAGATACAGAGTCAAGAGAGAGAGAGAGAGTGAGAGAGCGCAAAAGCAGGACGAAGAGAAAGCCCATTAGGGTAGCTGAAAACTGAGCCGCAGTGAGTCGAGGCAGATAGAGAGACAGATCTGTGTTCAGGTGAGAATAATTGACTCGGTTGTTCCTTTACAAGCTGAGGAGTGTTCCTCTGTGATGTCTGTAAACAGGAACACACACAGACTCAGCTTACTGTCAACTCCACTCTTCATTATCCACCAGACAAACATACAAACTCCTTCACCTGGGTGTACTTGTGTGTGTTTCGGTGTGTGTGTGTGTTTACAGACGATGCATCTGTGTGTGTACTGTACCTACATTCCTTTAGTGTGTGTGTGTGTGTGTGTGTGTGTGTGTGTGTGTGTGTGTGTGTGTGTGTGTGTGTGTGTGTGTGTGTGTGTGTGTGTGTGTGTGTGTGTGTGTGTGTGTGTGTGTGTGTGTGTGTGTGTGTGTGTGTGATAATGTCACTATAGAACTCTGGCTATAACTGCAGCTCGAACTCTGTCGCTGCAGGGGTTCAAAATATTGTTTATTATTTATTTATTTTCAGACATTTTGATACAAAAACTCGGAAGGAATGTGAAGTGCATAGCAGCAATAATGTAGCAAACTTGGGTTAATGTTTCGATTGGTCTTTTCTCCTTCTTTCTAACTTTATTATTTTACATGATTGAGTTTACATTTACACTTATTGTATGGTGTCAACTATGGGTGGTACCAGGACTACTGGAGCAGTGTTTAACTTGTTCTGTGGAAAACAAGGACAATCGGACTCTCAGAATGACACTTGTTTGCTGGCTGAAGGCTACAGGGAAGACGTTGCTAATCTGAGCATACAGATAACAACTAACACAAACTAATAGGAAGTATTATCCTACCTCGTTGTTCTCTACACTGAGAAAATTACCACACTAAGCCGACTATGTTCGATGAACTGGCCGTTGACGTGTACCTGGCAGGTATTTTACGAATTCATTTCCACTCCAGGACCAGACCAATTAGCCATGATGAACTGTCGTTGTCAGTTGTGGTTGAGGGGCACAGCCTCCTACAGAGTCCCGCACTGTGGTGGAAATGAAGAATGTACTGCTGACAGTGAACACGATCTCTGCACTGCATCCTGATGTGCCAGCCAATCATCGCTGGGGGAGGTGACTTCAGGTACTGTCGTCTTCATTCGCTCATATTGCACCATGCATTTGGTGTGTCTGTTCCACTGGTCTGTGGTGGAAGAAGTCATGATTTTTCAGGAGGCTCCGGGCAGACTAGCGTCATATTGCCAAATCCATCACCTGGTCAGAGTTGAACTGAGATTGAGTCGTCTTTGTTCTCCACACCTGTAGCTATCATGTCTGTTTAAGAACATGAGGATATCCTTTGTAGACACAGTTGACTGTCTAGGAAATGTTCTTCTCCAAAGAAAGGACTTCAGAACCAGACTTTCTTCATCTCTTCTTATTCCACCCCAATAGGCACTGAGCGTTTTTAGACCTCACCAGTCACAGGAAGAACGGAACCGTGGTAGATGCTTGCCACTGTCACCCATTCACACTACAAAAAATTACCACAGGCAGAAATCGGGTTAGCTGGTAACTTTATTTGTAAGGCGATGTGGCTCTCCTGCTTTGATTAAGACCTAAAGAGGAAACGATTGCTCAGACAAAGGCGCGGGAGCACAGCTCTCTGCTTTTATTATCTATATACAAATGGAGGGAGAACAAAAGTATTCTGACCAGCCTATTTCTCTCCTGTGTTATCATATATTTCAGAGCTGAGCTCTTTCTCTGCCTCGGCCGTATCCTGATTGTATTGGGCTTAAAGAGTAGTCTTCGTGTGTGTGTGTGCGTGTGTGTATAATTTGGAATGCGGTCTATTGTCAGGACGGTACAGGTGCGTCGTTTCACGCAGGTGGAGTGATTAAGGGAAGAATTTGGACTAGTGTATCTTTGCCGCGCCATATCCGACTTTGACTTAAGACAGATTTAGGAGGTGAATAAAGTGTTGAGTCTAAGTCCTCAGTCCAAGATGCTGACAATGGAGAACAAATGTGTGACAAAGAGGTGCCAAAGAATGAACGAGTCTTCAGATAGACAGAGAGTGAACGTGGGTTCAGTCAGACCATAGTGTTCAGTACTGAGACCTTAGTTACTCATAAACACTTGTTACATAATGAACGGTAGTATCCTTTCAGCATGATAAACACATTTGGTGAAGATAAGCAACAAGGCTAATGATAGCAGCTCAATGATAACAAACTATGAGCAACATCCAAAACGTGAACTAGGGGAAAACTGTTAAATTCTGATCAACAAATGCATATTAAATGTACATGAGTGTCTGTGTGTGTGTGTGTGTGTGTGTGTTTGCGTGTGTGTGCGCGTGTGTGTAGGTGTGTGTGTGTGTGCTTGCGTGTGTGTGGTTGTGTGTGTGGTTCTGTGTGTTGGTGTGTGTGTGTGTGTGGGTGTGTGTATGTATGTGTGTGTATATGTGTGCGTGCGTGTGTGTGTTGGTGTGTGTGTTGGTGTGTGTGTGTGTATGTATGTGTGTGTGTGGGTGTGTGTGTATGTGCGTGTGTGTTGGTGTGTGTGGGTGGATGTGTTGGTCTGGGTGTGTGTGTGTGTGTGTGGTATGCGTGGGTGTCTGTGTGTGCACATTCCTCTGTATGTTTATTGATGCTCAGCTCTCGTGGGGTTGCGTTCTCCCTGTAACTAATGTGAAAATGTAGAAAAAGAGACCACTGTTTTTTCAAACTGAATAATGTCTAATGACCAAATGTTGCTCTATCAAACTCTCTGACTCACTCAAGAATATTTAATCACCAAATGCCAAACTGCTACGCCACATTTAGGTGTAATTTTCATCCTTGCCAAGGTAATTTGTTGCAGTATTATGAATTAATTACATACTAACAAAGCCGGAGAATGCTGTAGAATGTATAATTAAGAGCTCCTTGAAGACTGATTGATTCTCTTCCTTACTTTGTGTAGACGCTTGTATTGGTTGGCCTTTTTCTTCTAATTCTTTACTCCCTCCTTCTGCAGACTTTCCGCTCTCTCGTCTTCTAATTTTATTCTTTTTCTCAGGGATAAGTGTATCGTGTCTTTATACATGTGCATCTTTGCGTGTGTTTGTGTGTCTGTGTGCGTGTTGCAATTATTAAAAATACAGAGTTTTCATGAAACCATTAAACACTAAAAACCTTATAGCTAACAAATAATAGAACGAAAAAGCAAAAAAAAAAAGATTTTCTGTGGGATATTCAATTGTACATATATATATATATATATATATATATATATATATATATATATATATATATATATACATATATATGTATTTTCGTCGCTTAACAATCATACAAAAACAAGCATTGTCCCCTTATTGTTACACATTCTGAGAGCACTTACCGAGAGCCAATGGGATTTCATTAGGCAGGTCACATGATCAGATAATCACAGAGAAACCCTACACCTGTTACGATACATTGGTAATGGGCGAGAATGCCGACTTGACTCCAAAACAAGTGGCACATTTTGTGACTGCAGAAAGACAATACAGACTCCGGGGAATACCTGAGTTTCCTCATTGCAAATAGGCTTTATCCATCCAACGAGACTTTTAACCTAAATTTGAACGTATATATTAACCTATATTTTAACCTATATTTTATATCTGAGAATTAAAAAACTAAACTTAAAATTTTGATCTTTAATATTTTAATTATTTTCTGCTGATATGTGTCCCAGTCTGTGATCTGGTGCGTTTGTTCATGTCCACAGAACAGTTGAAATGTGATAGCAATTTTCTACGAATTTTCCGTTTTATGAGTTATAATATAATACTTTTTAATTTCTGAAATAATTATACAGTACGTTGTCACATTGTGAAATATCTGACACAAACTGGGATATAACGTCTGAACTATTTTATAATGTCATCAATGTTTTGATTGCAACCGAACAAGAACTTCATCTGAGTTAAGGGATAGGTTTTAGACCATTTAAAAGCAGACGGCTATGACAGTGTATGTAAATATACCGTCAAATGTACTTCTAATGGTAACACGATCCGAGTGCCAAAAGAAGTTCATGTAAATAATGTATTTAAAATATACATAAGGGTTTTTTTACATTCAATGATTGCTCTGAGATGTATTAGACTTCAAGTAATTATTTAAAAATAACATCATACGTAAGATCTTTCCCAGACCCAAAAACTGCCCAAAAAAGATTGTATAGGAACATAGCATCAATGGACATCAGGTTCAGGGAACAAACACAACACTCAACATGAAGTAAAAGTCAAAGTCAGACTGTGTCAGTTAACACTTGATTGTCAAGTCAAATAGACAAGTCTTTGGTTTCTCTTCATGGTATCATGTGAATTGTTGCATTTGATTTTTTTCCATGACTATGTGGTCATGGAAACATATCTGCAGTTTGTAAAATGAGAGGTCAACTACAAGCCATCCACATACTAAAATCAGCCTGACTGATTTGTTTTGGCACTCCTCAGCAAAACAAACAAAAATATATTTTTGGCAGGTTGTAAAATCACCAGAAATTGAACTGAGCTGACCTTAAGTATTCCCATAATTAAATGTGACCTTATGAGATTCTGTGTCAATGTCATTCAAGAGTAACGTTATTTCTATTTTAGCATACGCCTCTCCATCTCTTTTTGGATTAAGATGAGTTAAAATTGTCGTGTAGAAATTACTTTTTATAATTATTATAATTATGAGCCAGCACCATAACTATCCACTCTGACAAAAATTGGCCTATGAGATGGAACCAGTTTCCTCTCCTGTGGAGCATCCAAAAGAACCAATGTTATTGCATCAACTTGGCACTTTGTCCAGCATTTTCTGTGAAGAGAGGTAAACAATGAAACGATTGCTCTGAGCCAGATAGCCACAGCAAGTGAGGTGATGTTTTACACCTGTTTGTACTAACATAATATATACAACTGTTTAACAATGCGTACTCTTGACTTGGGATTGCAATATCTGAGTGGTATTAACAACATACTTTTCTTGACCCACGTTGGATTTTCTTATAGATTTTCTCTTATTTTCATGTTTTATTTACACGGTTTTATCTGCAAGTTAGTCTTTTAATTACAAATAATTACAGAAATGCCTACATTTGAACAGCTTCTGTAAAACTTGTGAAACAAATAGAAAAAAGCAGAATCCAGCGAGCCCTTTGGGTGTATTGATTGACTGTCCAAACGGTTCAGATTCAACATCTGTTTTTGCAAGAAGACAACCCGACTGAACATTCCTGGGATGTTATCTGATCTCATAAAGTGCCTGTCACTGGCACACACTAACAGATCCACTTCATTGCCCAAAACCCCTGCAGGGTCACACTGGCTTCTAGGGCACACACTTAATTTTTTATTCCCTGTCATCATGGCAGAGGTATTTATTTAGATGAGATTCAGGGGTGTTTGGATTGGAGACCCCGTTATCTGTGGGTAAATTAATTCACAGCACACCTTTACTATTAGTAAGTGGAGCACAAATTGTCAACCTAAAACGTGTCCTGGTTCTAGCCGCGGTGTCTAACTAACTGTATCTAAGGGCAGACTTGTGCAAGAGACATATTCCTTACACACACCGCTGTGGGGAAGTAGCTGTTCTTAAGGATAGGGATGTTAGCCGTCTGCCAGAGGGGAGAGTTCTGTTACCCGGATGGGAGGAGTCTCAATCTTTGCTGCCCGCCTCCGTGACCTGACATTGAACAGGTCCTTAAGAGATGGCAGCTTACATCCATTGGTCCACCCTGCAGAGGATGATACACCAATCAGCCACAACATTTTGACGGCCTTGCTGATGTTGTGTAGGTCCCCCTTTTGCCACCAAAACAGTCCTGACCCGAGCAGGCATGGACTCCACTAGACCTCTGAAGGTGTGCTGTGGTATCTGGCACCAGGATGTTAAAAGCAGATCCTTTAAGTCCTGCAAGTTGTGAGGTGGGGCCACCATGGTTCTGACCTGTTTGTCCAGCACATCCCACAGATACACAATTGGATTGAAACCTGGGGAATTTGGAGGCCAAGTTAACATTGTGAAGCATTTTTGTTTTGTGGCAGGGCACATTATCCTGCTGAAAGAGGCCAATGTCATCAGGGATGTCTGCAACACTGTTCAGGTAGGTGGTACATGTCAGAGTAACATCCACATGAATGGCAGGAGTTTCCCATCAGAACATTGTCCCAAAGCCTTATTCCCATGGTGCATCCTGGTGCCATGTGTCTTCTAGGTAAACAATGCGCTATGTTCCTTTTTATCAAAACCAGCATTATCTTCCCACCTGTATCTTCCTACCTGTATCTTCTTACCTGTATCTTCCTACCTGTATCTTCCTACCTGTATCTTCCTACATGTACCTTCCCACCTGTATATTCCTACCTGTATCTTCCCACCTGTATATTCCTACCTGTATCTTCCTACATGTATCTTCCTACCTGTATTTTCCTACCTGTATCTTCCCACCTGTATCTTCCTACCTGTATCTTTCTACCTGTATCTTTCTACCTGTATCTTCCTATCTGCATCTTTCTACCTGTATCTTCCTACCTGTATATTCCTGTATCTTCCCACCTTTATCTTCCTACCTGTATCTTCCTACCTGTATCTTTCTACCTGTATCTTTCTACCTGTATATTCCTATCTGCATCTTTCTACCTGTATCTTCCTACCTGTATATTCCTGTATCTTCCCACCTGTATCATCCCACTTGTATCTTCCTATCTGTTTATCTGGTCTATGCATGGAGGTCTAGGTACATTCTTTACTCTTTGACATTGAGGGAAAGAAAAAGAGAAGGTTAAGATGAACAGAGAGTGATAAAGGCAGAGAAGGTTGGACGGCACTGGGGTCAGTGTGAAAATGGCCGAGCCTAGATAAATCACCTCCTTAGAGCAAACATTCTCCCAGGCACCAAGCTGTGTGTGTGAGTGTGTACTCTGGCTGGCAGTAGCCTGGGTAGATAAGAACTGTTTACAAAGATAAAGACACAAGAGGTGTGTTATTGTTCTTCTATCTGACTCCTCTGTGCACGGGGGTCAGGTGTGTCTGGTGTGTGAGTGAACTATATGTGTGTGTGTGTGTGTGTGTGTGTGTTTGAGGCCCAAAGGGTTCTGCCCGAAAATGTTATATTGTCAAGAGAAATACTTCTTGGGCTCAAATGCTTAGGTTCAAAAAT
>CM055744.1:15675066-15685066 GCA_029465975.1 Dallia pectoralis
CGCTATACCTAGACATATATATCCCTAAGGTCATTTCACACATCCTCACATTTATATACTTCTGCAAAATGGGATGGATTCTGGCCTAATGCTGTTTCAACACCCTTTCTCTCAATATAGGATACAATTCCCATAAAGTAATATATATACTTATATATATATATATATATAAATCTACCTGATGCAGTTATTTGAAATGAAATGGCTTTGTGTTGTCTAATTGTGCAGCATTGGTCACTTCTGCTACATCTGGTGAAAAGAATCACCCAGACACAGTCACACTGGCCTGATATTGATGTTGTCACAAAGCATGAATCAAACTGATTAAATGAGTCATTTATATTTGTACATAAGGGTGTGTGTGCACGCGCGTGTGTGTGTGTGTGTGTGTGTGCGTTTCTGTGTGTATGTTAATGTGATTTCTGCCGCGTGTGCACGTGCACTTGCATAAGACGATGGGAACACGATTGAAACATAAATGAAATGGCATCTGTGTAATCGTATGGTAATTAAAATAATAACACCTCCTCCAAAATATTCATAAGGGTAATTCTGAATGCTGCTTCTGAGATATACATTAGAAGGCTCTCTTCTTTAAAAGAAAACAGTGGACTGTGTATCACACAACCCAAAATTATCTACCACTTTCACATTTCCCTGATAACAGAGACGAGTGTGAGGGAAATGGACACACAATTATACTCACTTGTCGTAAATTAATACCGATTCTTGACATCTTCCATAGACCCAGAGCTGTCATTTCTTTGTCTGTTTTAATTGAAAATTAATGGTTAGAGTGTTGCCGTGGCAACGTAGGCACTGGTCGCCGGTAGCGACCACCATTCAAGCAGACACCAGTGGCATTGTTTGTCCTGTCTGACCTTGGAGGTAAAAAAAAGAAAGGCAGAAAGAAAGGACAAAAAAATACATTGAAAGGAGAAAAGAAAGCTAGGGGTAGAATATTGTGCTTTGAAGCGAGGAGGGAAAATAAAATAAAGTTATTGTGGCCTTGTTTGGTGAAAAGAGATGGTGTCAAAATGGCAAATGGCGAGAGTGATGTTGGAGTAAGAAAGCATAAAGGCTTAGCGTTTTCCTTCCATTGGATTGCCAGTATTACATTTTGTAGGTGGACTGAGATGATGGTGCCATGGGGCACATTATGGTATCATAATCATCTGGACACATCAGTGTGTTCATGTGCGAGTGCACAGGTGTGTGTTTGTGTGTGTGTGTGTGTGTGCTTATCTGTGTGTACGTATGCTTTGTGCTCGCGTGCGCATGGAGAGAGTTGCCTGAATGGACTGATGGTCTTGATTCTATCTCCTCGGACGTCGAGCCCAGTGGACTTTGACTCCGGGGCCGTCCGTCTATCTGCAACAAAAGGCCCTGAGGACAACAAGGGCAACTACAGAGAACATTTGGTGTGATGAGAATTGCCAGGGACCGAAAACTGTAATGGTGTTAGAGGTCACTGTAAATGAAAAGTGTTTAGGGTGAGGTATCATGTCTTTTTTCTTTGGTCTCGCTGCCTCTTTCTTTCTGTCTGCGTCCTGCCTCCTTCGATACAACTAAGTGACCGCTACCACAACAGTAGAAATGTGACTGTACCGTATGTACATGGAGAAATGGAGAATGAATGCCATTTTCAGTTGTCTTTTATACCTTTAACCATTTCTTTAGCCAATTCCTAGAATACATTGTGGCTAGTCCTTTATTTAATGTCACATATTTATATTACAGTATGTTTATTGTTTGTAGTTACATTAACATGTAATAATTACATTAACATTAACATTTAAATATATTGTTTGCTTAAATTATACAGTATTGTGGTCATGAAGAACTCCAATGGGCCCAGTGTAACACCCTGTGGCGCGCCATGTCACTTATTCATTCTGCTTTTTGGACTGTAAGAGTTGCTTTGGCAACAGTCATTTCTTTGAAAGAAATTGTGTTGTAAATGACCCGGAGAAAGGCTAAAGACATTTCTACAGGTCAAAGACATTGGTCTAAAGACATTGTGTTGTAAATGACCTGGCTGGCTGGAGAAAGGCTAAAACAGGGATTGATTGCATGTGATGTAATGGGTGAATGCTGAATCACATGGAGATCAGAATACTACATTCTAGAGGTCTTCTGTCAAGGATGCATTTGAGTCTGCATTCATCACATTCTCTGAATTCACCACAACGTTTCTGAGCACTCTTCAACTGTGTGTGTGTGTCTGTTTGCGTGTGTGTATTTGTGTGTGAGAGGGTGTTCCATTTTCCATTGGGTGAGCTTACCAGGATAGAGATAAACGAACGGCATTCCCTTCCCACCTGTCCGGTACACAAAACCAGACATACAGAATAAATTGTTATACAGTGCATGTACGCGTAGTGTATACACTTTTTATCGCTTTCTAGCTTTCCAGGAGACATTCAATATCTTGTGATTGGCACACACTTTGTGATTTAAATATTAACAGATGCATAGTTGTTTTAGGGGTTTGAATAAATTATTCAATATCAAAGTCACAATCAGAATAAAATGTATTTTTATGTGCGTTTTCCGATTGATATCATGTTCTTGTCACTCAATATTATTGTTTTCTCTAAATCTAGTACGTTTAGGTTGATTTTGACATTTGTCCTATGTCTGTAAACCGGGGCAATATGCACAGTAAGGTCAGCCTTGATAGGGTGAAGTTTGGGGGGTGGGTGGGGTCTTATGTGCCTGTCAATGTGCTGTGTGTGTCTGCTGCGTTTGTGCACGTCAACATATTCACAGCCTCTCATGCTTCATGTGGTTTAAAGAGTTTCTCAAGGCCTTCAGCGGGGAGAATGAAAATCCTCACAGATTTAAGGGAATAATTTAATAAGTGGAGTGGGATTGCTCTGTGCCACCCCAACCCCCCATTGTGTGTGTTTGTGTGTGTGTGTGTGTGTGTGTGTGTGTGTTTGTGTATCTGTGTGTATTCCATTGTGACAGCCATGATTGAGTCCCTGTGAAAATCTCTCTATGGGCCATAGGGTCACGGAGCATTTATTGATGGGCACATTCTTTGGCGTTTGTGCAAGATTGAAGTACCTTAAATTCATTAAAGTGTCCACTCCACTGTATATTCCAGTGCCGACACAACAATACACACACTGTCTGACTGACAGACACATCTCCTTTAATCAGTATTACAGTCAGTCCTACTGTTGATGTGCTTTCACACATGAAAATAACTAAATACATCGGGGAGAGCCGGGACAAAGTTATTTTTCCTTATTAACTAGAGAAAACATGTATTCTGACAAATAACTGTATATGCACGTAATCATTTGTTAGATATCTGATCTAACATTGACTGTAAATACATTCGTAGGGTAAATTAGTTTTAAATAAATTGACCTGTATCACGTCTTGCACAGAATGTCTAACGCCCTCTCTCCCTCGTTTGGTGCACACTTGTTTCATTGTTTTATTGCCCTCACCAGTTTCCCTAATCGCTGTCTTTATTTGAATTTCTTCTTTCCCACTTTGTCCTGCTGGTCTTTGTTTGGCGAAAGCCTTTGTCACGGTTTGCTTATCCTGTCTTGTTTAGTGTTCCTTTTGTTCTAAATTACATTTTTGTTAATACATTTCCTTTGTTTGGCCTGCTCTTGTGTCCTGCATCCTATTCCGTGACAACCGGCTTAATAAGACTGGCTCTGTGTTTTTTTTTGGACATGCCAATAGGTTCCAAAAAACAATGGCTTGGGTCAAAGGTTAAACATGGCTAAATGTTTATATATCTGCCTCATTTACGTTTTGCTGCTTTGTAATGCTTGTTACTTACTTATTAGAGTGGACATAATATTTGACTTTGTATTGATTTGCGGAAATAACACATTGTGTTTTAAATTATAAAAAATATTAACAAGAGGTCAACATTACTACTAGCTAGCATGACACTTGACATATGAAATGCTATCATAACTGGCACATCACAAAACCCAACCGCTACCACCAAAATCACAGATACAGTTGATCAAAAAACACGTTTTCTTTATAAGTTTGCAAAACATTTTCATATTGGTCTGTTGTCTTGCACAGTGGTTGTGCGGCATGGAACAAGCCAACTTCAATACGCCAACCTTGTTTTTGTGTTTTCTAAGAAAATGGGATTTACATGTTCTCATGTTACATGTTCACCCCATGTTATGTAGGTCCCAGAAAGCACAATTGTTATTAAATAGTATACATGGAAAATGTAAGATTTATTTCGCAGAGCAATTAATGTCTACGTACTGATATTTCAACAGCTGACACACGTGCGTGTGCGTCCCGTAATATCATGCCTGCCCTCCACTCATCTCCGTGTCCTCATTTAATTCCAGCCTATCAGGCCATCCTCGCTGACCTTAAACACGCATACACACACACACACACAACACATACACGCTCACACTTACCCTGTCACAGTGCGTGCACAGCGTGATGGAGAGGAGAAGGAAAGAGAAATGATTAGGCGTGGGTTCCTAAGTGGAGGCTTCGAGAAGAGAGGAGAGGTGAGGAGGACATGGGATTAAATGAGTGTGCAAGGACAAGTGCAAAAAAGGTAGAGACAAGAGATGTGCGAAAGGCTGGATAGTGAAACTATCACTGATTGGTGAGCCGTGTTGTCACAGGGTGTTAGGGGAGTGCACTTTTTGTTGATTAGGAGCACAGCTGTTTTGGGTTTAGCTAAACACCGGGCATAGGTTAGTTAATCAGTGGGATATTTAAGGTCCCTGGTTAGGTTCACGGGTGCTTGGCATTGTTTCAATGTAACGCGTCAATATAGGTGAGTGTCTGTGTATTTGTTGAAGCTGTGTTGAATGTTTTCGTTTAAGTCACAATTGCGCATTTTCATTTAATCAGTTTACGTTCACTCTCTGTATCTGGCTCCTTCTACACCTCACAAACTGGATATCGTGACAAAAACATTGAATGTAGACTCTCAGGGCAGAAAGGGTAGGTGTTGAGAAGGATACTGTAAATACATAGATGAATATGTAAATCCAGAATTAATTAACTAATAAGGCTTATGACCCTTCCTTGCTGAGATTAAGGGTTTTACCAGAAAACCATATCCATCTGAACAAACCGTTTCTTCGAAAGACTAAAGTTATTTTTAAAGCAATGGATTTTATTTTGTGCAATTAAAAGACGGATATTTTTAAAGACTCTTCCAAAGGCAAGATGGATAATGTGGAGGCCTAAAAGGTTTCTACATGAAATCAGAATGTCTTTTTCACGTCCATGTTTTCCTCGTTCCTTTTTTTCAATAGCGTCTACATAGTGGCACCACACAGACCACAGGGGCTTACATGACCCTTCATCTGACATAATTATTTGAAATATCTCCAAAACCGGCGTTGTTTATTTCTTCCAATTTCAATTTCATGTGATTTAATTCAGAGTTCAGCCAAGGAATCCGGCGGAGTTTGAGTGAGACAGCAGAGTGTGTGGCACACCACAAATATTTCAGTTTTGCCATGTTAAAAGTTTTCAATATTACATTTGTAGAGTTGACTCAGGAGTTATAGAAACATTACTGTGTTGTAAAATAACTCTGCCTTGGTGTTAATAAACAGACTTGAGTGTGACCCAGGCCTGCCATTGTAGGCACTTTTGGCGGTGGACAGGAGTGACCACAGGCCCTCAGATTGGTGTGCGGCTGTGCAGAACAACACGCAGCAGGGTGCAGTGCATTGTGTGTAGTGACACATTTATTGTGACTTGTGCCACAGTCGACCATCCTTCAGTTCGGACCAGACGGCATAGCCTTTGTTGCCATTGAGCATCGATGAGCCTTGGGTGCCCAAGGACATGTCACCAGTTTGTGCAGCTGTTGGTAGGTACTCACCACTGTTGGTAGGTACTCACCACTGTCTGTAGGTACTCACCACTGTCTGTAGGTACTCACTACTGTTGGTAGGTACTCACCACTGTTGGTAGGTACTCACCACTGCTGGTAGGTACTCACTACTGTTGGTAGGTACTCACCACTGTTGGTAGGTACTCACCACTGTTGGCAGGTACTCACCACTGTTGGTAGGTACTCACCACTGTTGGTAGGTACTAACCACTGTCTGTAGGTACTCACTACTGTTGGTAGGTACTCACCACTGTTGGTAGGTACTCACCACTGCTGGTAGGTACTCACCACTGTCTGTAGGTACTCACTACTGCTGGCAGGTACTCACCACTGTTGGCAGGTACTCACCACTGTTGGTAGGTACTCACCACTGTTGGTAGGTACTCACCACTGCTGGTAGGTACTCACCACTGTCTGTAGGTACTCACTACTGTTGGTAGGTACTCACCACTGTTGGTAGGTACTCACCATTGCTGGTAGGTACTCACCACTGTCTGTAGGTACTCACTACTGTTGGCAGGTACTCACCACTGTCGGTATGTACTCACCACTAATGGTAGGCACTCACCACTGTCAGTATGTACTCACCACTAATGGTAGGCACTCACCACTGTCTGTAGGTACTCACTACTGTTGGTAGGTACTCACCACTGTCAGTAGGTACTCACCACTGTCTGTAGGTACTCACCACTGCTGGTAGGTACTCACCACTGTCTGTAGGTACTCACTACTGTTGGTAGGTACTCACCACTGTTGGTAGGTACTCACCACTGTTGGTAGGTACTCACCATTGCTGGTAGGTACTCACCACTGTCTGTAGGTACTCACTACTGTTGGCAGGTACTCACCACTGTCGGTATGTACTCACCACTAATGGTAGGCACTCACCACTGTCAGTATGTACTCACCACTAATGGTAGGCACTCACCACTGTCTGTAGGTACTCACTACTGTTGGTAGGTACTCACCACTGTCAGTAGGTACTCACCACTGTCTGTAGGTACTCACCACTGCTGGTAGGTACTCACCACTGTCTGTAGGTACTCACTACTGTTGGTAGGTACTCACCACTGTTGGTAGGTACTCACCACTGTCTGTAGGTACTCACCACTGCTGGTAGGTACTCACCACTGTCTGTAGGTACTCACTACTGTTGGTAGGTACTCACCACTGTCAGTAGGTACTCACCACTGTCTGTAGGTACTCACCACTGTTGGTAGGTACTCACTACTGTTGGTAGGTACTCACCACTGTCAGTAGGTACTCACCACTGTCTGTAGGTACTCACCACTGTTGGTAGGTACTCACTACTGTTGGTAGGTACTCACCACTGTCAGTAGGTACTCACCACTGTTGGCAGGTACTCACCACCGCTACACCACTGTTGGTAGGTACTCACCACTGTCTCACCACTGTTGGCAGGTACTCACCACTGTCAGTAGGTACTCACCACTACTCACCACCGCTGGTAGGTACTCACCACTGTTGGTAGGTACTCACCACTGTCAGTAGGTACTCACCACTGTTGGCAGGTACTCACCACTGTCTGTAGGTAATCACCACTGTTGACAGGTACTCACCACTGTCAGTAGGTACTCACCACTGTCAGTAGGTACTCACCACTGTTGGTAGGTACTCACCACTGTTGGTAGGTACTCACCACTGTGGGTAGGTACTCACCACTGTCTGTATGTACTCACCACTGTTGGCAGGTACTTACCACTGTTGGCAGGTACTCACCACTGTTGGCAGGTACTCACCACTGTCTGTAGGTACTCACCAGTGTCTGTAGGTACTCACCACTGTCGGTATGTACTCACCACTGTTGGCAGGTACTCACCACTGTTGGCAGGTACTCACCACTGTTGGTAGGTACTCACCACTGTTGGTAGGTACTCACCACAGTTGGTCGGTACTCACCACTGTCTGTAGGTGCTCACCACTGCTGACCGGAAGCACCCCACAAACCTTGCAGTTCCAGAGATGCTCTGATCCAGTCATCTGGCCGTAACAATGTTGCTCAGGTCTTCACTCCTGCCAATTTCTCCAGCAATCCAACATGTTAATTACGAGAACTGATTTTTCGCTCTCCAACAAATCTACCCGGACGTTGACATGTGCCCTTGTGAGGCGACGGCCAAGGTTATTTCACCGCAGTTTAGTTGCCTTTTTTGCCGAGCGAGTGGTCATAATATTCTGGCTCGTGAGTGTACATTAAGTAATTTACAATACCTATAAAGTACGCAGAGGCACACATATTTTCCATCACTCTGCAACCTCCTTCTCTCTCACTTCCTCTCTCTGTGTCTTCCATCCTCTGTCTGCTGACTTTGCTGTGGGGTGGACCCATGGCTGTGATCCGTCAGCGGGGGGCTCCCCAGGGAGCAGTAAAGTGGACTTAGTGCTGTGAGCAGCAGAGAGACGGAAGAGTGTGCCCTAAGGGCCGGCGGAGGGCCCTCACAGCCGAGATACTCAGTAATAGAGGGCAAATGCTCTTCCTGCTCCCTGATATGATGGATTTGACTGGAAGTAGCTTGGGGGTTGTGTGCTGTATTTTGTCTTTGTAAGTGTGTGTGCATTCACTCATGTGTATGTGTGTGTGTGTGTGTGTGTGTGTGTGTCTGTCTGTGTTTTCATCTAGCCAAACATGCCGTGTTAATAATATTTACCTGCCTCCCCAGTGGGATGCTTCTGTTTCCGCACGTGTGTGTGTGTGTGTGTGTGTGTGTGTGTGTGTGTGTGTGTGTGTGTGCGTGTGTGTGCGTGTGTGTGTTTGCAGTCATGAACTGATTGCAGCAGTGATTATAATACATGTGCTACTTATCTTTGTCCCCAGGCACATCTCATGTAATATACAGTAAACAGACCCTGTTAGCGCATCGATGCAAGTCATCTGGGAAACACAAGCACATCGAAGCAGGTAATTAGTCAACTGTAACCTGTGAGAAACGCATTCACCACCCCCTGTCCCAGAGGACTAAACCGGGTAGCCCAGAAGGAGTTTGTTCACCTGCCTTACCCAGAGGACACAAACATGTAACCCAGATCAGGATTAGTTCACCTGCCTGTCCCAGAGGACGAAACAATGTTGCCCAGAGGGAGATTAGTTCACTTCCCTTTCCAGAGGACAGAACCATGTGGCACAGAGGGAGATTAGTTCACCTGCCTGTCCCAGAGAGAACAATGTCGCCCAGGGGGAGATTGGTTTAGCTCCCACCCCTTCTAGTAGACTACTGACAAAATGAAGTCCCATGCTCCCATCCTCAGAATTCCCAATGTCGAGTCACAACTCGATGGCGTTGCCACACACTCTGGTTTACCACACCTGTGTCACACACTTAACTCGATGGCGTTGCCTCACACTCTGGTTTACCACACCTGTGTCACACACTTAACTCGATGACGTTGCCACACACTCTGGTTTACCACACCTGTGTCACACACTTAACTCAATGACTATGCCACACACTCTGGTTTACCACACCTGTGTCACACACTTAACTCGATGGCGTTGCCACACACTCTGGTTTACCACACCTGTGTCACACACTTAACTCGATGGCGTTGCCACACACTCTGGTTTACCACACCTGTGTCACACACTTAACTCGATGGCGTTGCCTCACACTCTGGTTTACCACACCTGTGTCACACACTTAACTCGATGACGTTGCCACACACTCTGGTTTACCACACCTGTGTCACACACTTAACTCGATGACTATGCCACACACTCTGGTTTACCACACCTGTGTCACACACTTAACTCGATGGCGTTGCCTCACACCATTCCGTCTTCATGGGGCCTCGTGGGTGTGGGTGTGAGCGACAGACAAGGGCGTCGGAGGTCGTTAAATCACCCGTGCTCTTTTTGTCTCGTCGAATGGTCCCCTGGTCAGCAGTTAGCATTTCAATAATCATTTTCAGAGCCTTTCTTCCTGCCAGGACACACTCAGCTAAATGTATCTCTCCACATAATTCCCCTTCACATTGGCCACCGCTTCCTTATTATATCATTTCTCCTGTTCTATTCCCCTGTGTTTGATTCTGACAAATACATGGATTATCAGAATAGGGGAATTTTAAATATATAGCTAATGTGAGCTTTCATGGCTGTGCTTTAATCTG
>CM055744.1:15687566-15710066 GCA_029465975.1 Dallia pectoralis
CATCTGAATTGTAAATGTTATAAAGGCGCAACTAAAGGGTGTCACACAACATTTAACCTCAACATGTAAATCTGTAAGACAGTTTCTGTCTGTGTTATCTTTCTCCATGTGGTCTAATAAGAACCAGCTGTAGCAGTAAATATGTTTATGAGTGCTTAATGAAAACCGGCTGAACTCCTCCTTGTGACCCGCCCACCAATTAATCCGGATACTGCCCACTTTTTCCGCCAGATATTCTAAGTTATAGGGGTGACACGGCCACTGTTTACGCCCCACACACACACACAGGCACCCGTACGCACACAAATACACACTCCTCCCGATAATTTACCGCACACTCACCACACGCACAACGGTATGGTCGCCTCACGGTTGTAATGTGCGTAGGTGCTGCTGGTGGTGTTAGACAAAAAGATTGATATTGTAGGCCTGAAATCCCCTCATACACATATAGACCGTTCAATTAGATGAATATAGAGCATTAAGTTACATGAATATAAAGCCGTATTAATGTAGAGTAATCAATTATCAGGATTTGGGTCAGGTCTGACATCACAAGTTCTACCCAATCACAGTTTAGAGCGTTCAATCCCCACGCCGCCCAACACCTCTGGGTCTCCACATCTGTCTTCCGATTACTACTGTTTCAAAAGCCCTTAAAAGTCCCTCAAAAACGTCTGTCCACTCTTCTTAAAACATGTCTGTCCACTGCCCTTACATAAGTCTGCCCACTGCCCTTACATAAGTCTGCCCACTGCCCTTACATAAGTCTGCCCACTGCCCTTACATAAGTCTGCCCACTGCCCTTACATAAGTCTGCCCACTGCACGTACATAAGTCTGCCCACTGCACTTACATAAGTCTGCCCACTGCCCTTACATAAGTCTGCCCACTGCACTTACATAAGTCTGCCCACTGCCCTTACATAAGTCTGCCCACTGCACTTACATAAGTCTGCCCACTGCCCTTACATAAGTCTGCCCACTGCACTTACATAAGTCTGTCCACTGCACTTACATAAGTCTGCCCACTGCCCTTACATAAGTCTGCCCACTGCACGTACATAAGTCTGCCCACTGCACTTACATAAGTCTGCCCACTGCCCTTACATAAGTCTGCCCACTGCACTTACATAAGTCTGCCCACTGCCCTTACATAAGTCTGTCCACTGCACTTAAAATAAGCCTCTGTACAGTTATTAAAATAAGCATGTCCATTCTCCCTAAAATAAGATGCAGATGTTTACAAACAATTCCCTCCTCTCTCCTTAAAATAAGTCCCAACACGCTCTTTAAAACGAGTCTCTCCAGTTTCCTTTGCTCTGTCTCTCATATATGTGTTTATTTATTTGTTCAGTTCGCTCTTTCTTTCTCTGTCGCTGTATATGTTCTGGTCTGGGTTTGATTATCAGTGAAGTTCAGGGATTCTGGGATGTTTGTAAACATGAGCAGCAATAACTTTTATTTTAGTGCTGTTTTATTTTACTACATCACTCCCAGATGGATGTTTAAATATGCTTTTTTTCCATGGAGTTACCACACACGTAAACAAACATTCCACTTTATCTGACACACACACACAGCTATACCTATCTCCCTCTACCTCTCTCTCTCTCTCACACACACACACACACAGACACACACACACACACACACACACACACACACACACACACACACACACACACACAGCACACACACACACACACACACACACACACACACACACAGCTATACCTATCTCCCTCTACCTCTCTCTCACACACACACACACACACACACAACAATACCTATCTCCCTCTAACTCTCTCTCACACACACACACAAACTTGCACTCAAAGCAAAGTTGCACACACCTCACACAAACACGATCCACTCATCTCCTTCGTCCTCTTCCTCCCGTTCCCATTCCAAAGGCAGTATCACAGTGTCAAGGAGGGAGCGTGCTGTTCTGACCGTCTGGTTCAATGCTCTCATATTTCTCTTTAATTATGAGGGGAAATGTTAGACCACCGCCAACTCATGTAGTCAATTATGCTTTAATTTAATTACCTGTCCACTTTGATAATTATTACCCCTGATTAACACGGGCCCACACTAAATGGGAACAGGAAAGGTGTACAAGTGAAAGTGGCCGGCACAGTTTTGGAGACGTCATTTATAATAGGTTAGAGCTGTGATATAGACCGGGGTCTTCTCTATGCCACAGCATTTATTAAGGGACGCTACAAGTGTTCTACCCCCCCACACACACACACACCCAACCAGCCCCCCGCACACCCACCCACACACACACACACACACAAACACATGTATAAATCCACACACAATCTCATCCCGCGCTCATAATATGATCACTTTACAGTGGTAATGTGTTGGCCGCCACAGGTGCTAGCAGATGGCCGATAAAAGGGCTGAGGAACTCCCATTCAAGCCGTTGACCTGGAGGACTGGAGCACTGGGTTAGATGATGATAATACCGTAGGCTGTTCAGTCAGCTGAATGTAGACCATTAGAATACATCTATATAGAGCTATATAGTGAATGCTAGTCATTCTGTATGATTATAGCGTTTCAATGCAACCAGCCATATCCCGATATTCTTCCTCACCACAGTGAGCTGCTGTTGTTGACTCTGTGATATCCCGGTTGCTAGCAGAATACATCTATGTCTGTCTGACTTGTTTATACTTTGACTGTGTCCAAGTACTTGATGTAAACCAGAACCAAACAACCCGCCAACCAGCACAACAAACAAACACCAACAAACAGTGTGCGTTAGGAACATGACTCCCTGTACATTCCTCAGCTCTGCTTCAGAAGGAGAGATGGAGAGAGGGAGATAATGAGAAAGAGAGAGTGAGAGAGAGAGAGAGAGAACTGAATTGTAAACAACAAGTAAACAAATCAAACAGGCACCGTTCCCTTGGCTCTGAAAACACACACATTCTCACACACACCCACGCACACCAGTAAACAGAGAGCTTTTATATGCCTAAGATGAGCCATGAAGGTAATTTTAGTCCTGTGCATCAGTGTTTGTTTGTGTTTTTATTTGGTGTAAACAAACAAACAGGCAAAAATACAAAGTGTTAAGCTTTATTGCTTTATTATCCACGTCTCTTTTTCAGAACAGGACCACTTATCTACAAAGAATCTGTAGAAAGAATCAGAGTATTGAGGGTGCTGATCTTGGTTCAGTTTTGTATTTTAGTGCAAGCTATTTAGAGTATGCGTTTATTTAAATGCATAAAGGTGATTCTGATAATGGATACAGAACAGATCTTAGGTCAGCATATTACACCGGCTCTTGGACACAATGAATGGGATTATATAAAGACCAAAACCCAGATCAACTGATTGGTGGAACCTGGCCGAAGACTCACTTTTAAATCAGGTTCTTATCACCACGTTCTAACATCAGCCAAAAAAAGATATATGTTTATTTGCGTCGTAAATACAGGAATTGTGTCAATCTACTTGGATTCAACACATTTCACCTATAGTGTGGATGTACTGTCGCCTATTGTCGATAACAGAAATAGTCTAAAAACTCAAATGAACAGGCACACACACACACACACGGACACACTGCACTCTGGTCTTTAGCTGTATTAATGTGAAGAAGGCACCGTGATTTATGTCAGTTGTGGCCCATTGTCTGCTGGGTGTCTGACTGACTGCCATCATTCTCTCGTGTTAAAAGCTTAGATGGAGAGGACGAACACGAGGCCACAATCGGGTTTATAGCGAGGCAGGAATTATTCTAAGCTCTGCTTGTGACTTATTTCCTCTCTCGTTTCTCTTTATCTTTTCACGGCGACAGGTATGATGTCATATTTCTCAAGTTCTCCTGAGTCTGTTTTTCTGATGTTTTTGTCTTAAATCTGATTAAACTCTCAATTAGAAAATGAAAGAAAGGAACTTTACAGGAATTAATAGCTGGCCACAGACATAATATTAACATGGATAATATTGAGTAACATTTGGTCAAGATACTTATCAAGAATAGAAGTTATATTTATAGTATAAACTTGTATTATACAATAATAAAACCAGTTATTTTTATTTCAAATGTGTTTTCGCTACACATTCGAAAAATCCAATCACATGGAAAAGTTCATTCAGAATTTGAATATAAATATATTAGACTTTCTAGAGGTACAGATATTGTTAAAAATGGTGTTTGTATATTTGTCGTAGGTTTGTGGCCCCGGACAGAAAAAGATTGCTTAGTTCAGCCTTAAGGTGCTTAACTGCATTACAACACAAATCAGTCTAACTGACATTATGACATTTCTGTTTTGGAATTCCCCCTTATAAAGTGTATTCTGTCTGTCGTATAACCATGGCATAGCAAACATATGTTTTTTGTATATATGTCCTAGGATATAGTGAAAGAGATCGATAGCTAAATTCCTACTTGGATGTATAGCTCACCTGTCGAAATATTTCCAACTCTGCTCGTTTTTTCCGGTCTATATCAGCTTGAGTATTGCTGCATTGCTCGAATGCGATGCCTATATTTAATTGAGCTTTCTCCAGAGCTTCAGCACACATTTTTCTTTGGAGCTGGTAACACTAAAAAACAAGCAGACCAAAATAAACAAGAGAAAATAATCGGGGAGACGCAGACTACCGACCTTGAATATGCTGACAACAACAAACTATTTACAGGGTACTCTATTTCTAACAACATATTTCCCCAACATCCTTTCAAATACAATTAGCGTCATTCTGCTCGTGCGTGGTGGAAATTTCACAAATGGTTCTTTTAAAACATTATTTTTGGCCAGTTTTAAGAGAACGCAATCTCATTTACATCAATATAAATGATAGTTAGGGGGAAGATGAATAAGCCAAACAGACGCTGTGGCTAATTACAAGGTTTTATTGTTAAAATGTTATTAAGAAACCCTAAAACTCCAATTGAAAGCAACATATTCAGAGACAGTAAAGAAAATATTGAGAGGTGATCCTTTTAAGAGGACTTCAAGGAAGAAAGTATTGATTACGTATGTCAACTGATCCACGCCAACGTTTACTGAATGGTGCCCTGTCTGATGACAGCGTCTTAAAAATAGACGCTTGGCCAGCTAGTTTGAGGAAGTAGACCTTAAGTTTATGTCCTCTAGTACCACCTGTCTTCATTCAACCGGGAGCACTTCCTCAGGAAGTGATGAAGAGTAACCGTATCTAGATATCAGCCCACTGTCACGTACCCCTGGTGTAGTGCAGGGAAAGCCAAGTTCAGAGATGGTTCAGAACATTTGTGGTACTTATTAAAAGTAAAACAAACACGAACCGCAAAACATATTAACTGTATTTGAAATTACACTGTGCATAATATGACTTACTAACAAACTTGTAACCAAGACACTCACCGTGATCAACCGTGACTTTGAAAATACAAACAATGTTAAGCAAATTGCACTCAACCCCAGAGAACTAAATTGCAATGCTATTCACCTAACTGAAACCAGCTGTGCCCAATGAAAACCAAACCAAAGGATATAAAGCGTGAACTTATTGTCACACAATCGTGACACCCACTAATACTCTAGAGTCTAGGGAAAATTACTAATGTAATTGGACAGGGCATTTGGAAGTGAACATGATGAGGTTGCTTTACTATAAAGTTTTTAATATAAATGTTTCTTTGACGTGATGCTTGGGATCATCATTGTTTTGTTGAATGGGGAATTTCCTCAAAAACTTTTTAAGCAAGTTTAAGAGAAGTAGTTTTTTGTCGTTCTTCCCTGTTTAAATAAATTCATGTGTTGATAAATTATTTGTTTATTTTTATTATAACACAATAACAGTCCTTGCTGATGAGAAAGCATCCCCACAGCTAGATGCTGCCACCATCCTACTTTACTGTAAGAATGGTTTCTTGAGGCATGAGCAGTGTTTAGATTGTGCCACACATTCAGTTTTAACCAAGGAGCTCAATCTTGGTCTATCCAACCACCAAACCATTTATTACATCTCAGCTGGATCACTATAGTGCTATCATAGATATAACTTCAGTGAGTGACACATTTGAAGCTACCATCCAATACGGGCAGGTTTTGTTCATACTTATTAACATTATCAATCCACTCCCAGTCACTAAACAATTTTGCTCCTAATGTGACCGTTGGATTTTATTTTTTGGAGCTTCCCAGTGACTTTTGCTGTAAAAATAGATACCTATAGAAGTTAGTTACAGTCCAACCGCTGCAACTGTTTTTATGGAGTCATTTCAGTAATTTAGTCAATAGACCAATTTTAGACATATTTTGTTATTTTTATGCAACAGCACCAAGATCTTCTCTGGCATCGGGGTCAAATTCACACCAAGGCCCTAGCGCCTGTTGTTTTTTTGTCCTTTACGTTGGTGTCCAATGAAGGCCTAGACAACCAGGTTATGGGAGTTCCTAAGTAATTATTGTCTTTTATTTTCGACCAGGTACAAAGCAGTAGTGAAAACCTGCACACACTTGGCCCTCCATGAAATGAGTTTGACACCAGTGCCCGAGTACTGAAAACTCAAAAGAGTCTTTCTATAAGCCCCTAATTCACCTCTCATTCAACCCTGACAGCACATTGATTTAATTCGTGACTGAGGCTTGTTAAATTGTGCTTCAAACAATGTACATGCGATGCTATAGAGAAAAACGATTTTCTGTGTACATTTTCGTAGTTGAGGCAGCAATTGTATTATTGTGATGGTTTTTGCTTGCGTGCTGCATAGTCGATGGGCAATATCTTTCAGAAAGTGCCCATTTCCAGACATTTTTTGTCTCTCATGCGGTAAGCTTAAGCATCCTACAGTATATCTCAAAGTATTCAGCCCCTATTGGACCTTTCCACATTTTAACAAAATATTTTTTGCCACCGGTCAGCAAATTGTTAATCTAATTGAATTTATATAAATTACAAATGTAAACCAGAACATAATGTAGTTGCACCGAATCGAGGTACTGGTGTGAGCATGTAAGACGTATAAAAACCTTTTATGTGATTATTCAGTGGTTTATGTTAGTGAACAACAACCACAAAATTTTTATTTAATACCGGGCTAAAGCTAGAGATGTTGAGAAATATGTTATTATGTTGTTTCGTATTAAAACCAGCTGCTAGTTTGTTGTTAGTATGGTTCATATTCCACGTTATTTGGACTCCACCTGTTTGTAGCATCCATAACACCATCATACTTAATGTAAAAATAGGTTAGCATGTCTGGCTAAGATACATCGTTAGCTAGCAGGCTGTTTCCATGACTGTCAACCAAAACAAACCCACTATAGAATTTGGTTTTGTTTCCCATAACACTATTTGAACTGTCAACTAAGCTTTTCATTAGACAGCACATAACAAAAAGTATAATGTAAAATCTAAGAGCACATCTTTAAAAAGTTTTCTGGCGAACACTTTAGTTTGTGAGTTCCAAAATTAAATAAATTGTAGATCATCTAGTGAGTATCTGCTGACTATCAGTAACATTTTCACTATCTATACTAGCCCGCACTCGCATCCTCCCAGTAACCTTTATCCTAATCCTAACCTTAAACATCGCAAGCAATTGCCAATCAACAGATTAGTTGAACATTTCTTGACAGTATCACTTTCTCCAGATGGAACTTGGTAATCCAAAAAATAAAATGGAACCATTGAGTAATTCTCTTTTTAACATATTTGAACATATTGGAAATATAAACTTCCCTTCAACACCATTGACAGATAAAGCTCAGCCGATTCAACAAATGAAACTGAAAGATGGTACTTTTCAATCATTCACTCATCCAAAATCCACCGAAATTCAAAAAAACGTAAGTCCACCTCTGTTTTCACCTCCACCTATGACTCATGCGTCCAGAGCACATTGTTCCAATAGTTTGGTCTTAACCCAGGTGTTTTCTGGTAAACGTCCGTGGGGTATGATATCATTTTTTGAGAGCAGAAGCTTCTTCTCCGACCTCCCACATTTGTCGAGTTTGTGCAATCTCTATCTGAAAGTTGACTCACACACTTGTACACTGAACGTGGCAAGAGGCCTACAGATCTAATGGGGTTCTTAGAGGCTTCTGTTAGCGTCTACTAACCATCTCTTGACCTGAATTTGGTGTCACAACCTCTTCATTGTAGTTTGTTGATTGTTTTGGAATTTTCTTCAGTTTGTAGGTGATTCGTAAACTGTGAAATTGCACTTTGAATTGCTTGGATATGACTTTCTTATACCTCCTAGAAACATAAATTGTTTTACTGATTATGTTAGATGTGATTTGTTGAATTGTGTTATCAGTGACGGTGGGGGGAATTTAGCGAAACAATCTGTGTCGAAATATGATATGAGAGGAATAACACTTTCAGGGGGTGAAGTTATTTACTGGTTGGTAACGACTGTTTCAATAACATATATGTTCATCCAATGTGAGGCTCTTATTTAACTGAATTTTTTTTAATACATATCAGAAAAAGTAATCAAATAGCTTTTCCTTATGTATGACTAAATTGAGCTAAATCATTATCTCCAGAATTAAAACCCTAATAATCAGGAATGAAGCAAACTGCTGGCTATTGCAATCTGATAAATAAATGGAAGCATGTATAATGCTGCTGCCAGACAGAGAACCAGTGCTGGCTGCACACAACCGGAATATAGTGGCCACAGCCAGTTAATAGCGTGTAAAGTAGGGCAAGTGTACCAATTAAATGTATATATTATTTATTATATATATATACATATTATTTATTATATATATATATATATCTATATATATATATATATATATATATATATATTGTCTAAGAAATTCAAAACAATGTGTTTTAATAAATTGATCGATTATATCTAATTCAAGTATTAGAGTACATGGACAATAAACTAAGACAATAAATGAAAGATGATTCAAAGCACTTATATTCACAAATAGTGTTTGGCAACCTTTACATTGTCCAGCAGGAAGCTCTAACGCTTGAATATTTATAACTTTTTAATGGCAGATCTGACTGGCTAAAAATAAAAAGGCTTTCAGAAATACGTCAGAAATATATATTTTTTTATTGCACATAGCAGATATTTTTCCCACAGTGGAAATATACATTAAAAAAATGTTTTTTATTTTGAACACAATTTTCTGGGGACAATTCCGATATATCGGGACAAACAACCGAACTGGATCAATGAATCGAATCCCTCAACTCGACTCAAAACCCCACGACATACATACGTCACCGACTCGTTAGGCTCAGGCGTGCCGGCAGATCCTAAGCCCTCCACGGGCATGTGCATGGCGCCTGCCCCCTTGGTATGCGCGGTGGTCTCTCATATCGCGCGGGGGTCTCTCTAGCGAGGCATCGGGATATGTGAACGCGCACCTGTTTTAGGGGACTTACGGTAGAGCGAACTGTCCCTCAACCCGCACACGCACACACACACAACCCGAGAGTAACTCAACCTTGATTTATCCGCGAGTGAGCGAGAATCGAGTACGGTCAGTGGGACTCGTGGAGCGGTTCCGATCCGAATAACAGCCGAGACTGCCGGACCCAAACACCGCGAACAGCCGGACAAGCTGCGTGCTCTCTGCGGATCAACTTCCCCCGGAGGGCTGCGCGCATGCACGCAGGGCCAGGGTGCGAGTGTGCACACTAGGTAGTGTTGTTCTGACTTCACTACACAGTGCCCACTCCTAGAAAGAGAGAGAGAGACAGATAGAGGACGCGCACAACAAAAGGGAAAGAAAGAAAGGAAGGAAGGAAAGGCAAGGACGGACTTAACGAACGCAGACACGGCTCTTGTTGAAAGTGATGGTCCTGCGATACCAGTCTTAGATCGACCCTGATTTCTCACTCTCTTCTCGGTGTGTTACTTTGCGTTTTTGCCGCTGTGTGAGTGCGGGGACTCGGGGAACCCGAGGGGGGGTGTGCTGCGCCGAGCTGAAGCGGGCTGTCGGTCCACATGGTCCAGCCACCGGTGTGGGAAAGTTGACTTCTTCCGACAACGACAACAGGTTGATGCATTTATTTATCTACATTTTCCTCTCCTATCTAAATGTGCGTCTCTCTCGTCTTTCTTTCTTTTTGTGTGCGTGCGTGTGTGTGCGTGTGTTCTTCCGGGGGTGAGTGCGAGTGTGTGCGCGCCTGCGGGATCGCGTTGGACCGACACGCCGCCACAACTGCACTAGTTTACCGCTATCGGGAATAAGTAGAATGAACCAATAATAAGCCGGTGTTAATTGTATTTAGGTGATTAGTGGTGTTGAATTCTGGGCGTTTCATCGAGCCGTGCATCTGCTGTTGTGGGAAAATATGATATAAAAGATCCGCAACTTTACATTGCACTTTTTCTTCCACAATAGGAAAAAAGTTATTTGAAAATGGCCCCATGGACCCATGAGCCAGGAGTTTCTGGCGACCTCTCCCCTAGATAATAAACACGTGCTATAGAAATAACACAGATTTTACTTTAAATATGAAGTTCGAATATAGTCACATTTCATGCATATTAATAGTAGTTTTTTTATTTTATATTTTTATTTGAAATAGGCAGATTTGTGTGTAGTGGATAGGCACAGTGCTGCCCAGCGGCTTGTGGAAGGTGTCAGGTTCACAACCCGTCTCTCTCTCTCATAAAATAAGAAAAACTTTTCGGACAAAGATCTCCTTAAAATGTGTAACTTTCAATGAAAGTGTCACATGCACAAATGCAATGTGCAGAATAACCGTGCGTGTGCTCTGTAAAATATTTGGATGAATCGACCCTCCAATAACTAAGGTTATTTTTACATATATCCCCATTCGGCCATAGTTTGAATTCCCTTTGATCGTTTAATATCTTATAACTGATCCGCCAAACGAAAGCAGGAATCGATTTGGGACGTTGGGTGCAAATCAGAGATGCATTATATAAAGGCCACATTAAATAATTGTTAGGCCTTTTATTTGTTTTATAATTAATTTTGACAACAAAACGAATGTGGTGAAATTGTTATTTTTTTTCTTGCTAAAATAAATAGTATTTACTGTGCAACTTTTATATAAAATAGTTTACATTAGTTTTTTTTTAAGTATTTTGTTTGCTGATTTTCGTCCTGGTTGTTGTAGATTTCAATCCGGTCGGTATAAATGGTCTTTATGAAATGCTGTTTGGTATATATATATTTTACAATTGAATAATATGCAATTGTAGGCTATTGTCACGGTTGGCATTGGTTATTTTTGCAGAATGCATTTTCTTGATAATAGGTTATATGTGCTTGAAAGTCAAAGTTTGGTGGGTAAAGTGCATGGAACCATTCATCATGTGGATTTCAATCGCTTAGTATCCATGCATAATCTGTTAATCAGAATCGGATATATCAAAAGGCAAAAGCATGAAAGCATGCTTTGTTAACAGATAACTTGGTTATGTTTTTGACAGATATAGTTATTGTAAATAAAAGATAATAATCTTTAGCCTATTGATATAATAAAAAAAAAATAAAAACGGACGCATATGAAACATATTGACAATATGAAGAATAAGGTGAAGATCAACAAATTTTAATAACTTTTTTTTGCAAGTGTTGAAAATGAGGCAAACGGGTGCAGAAGGCCTCCATATGAACAAAGTACCGGTGCCCGCCTCATGCAGTAGAACAAAGTGGACTTATGCTTTCAACCATGGAAGTCGTTTTTGTTTTTTTGTGAAGACACCTATTTACATTTTTTTTGTCTCGGTCGTTTTTTAAATGTTTTATTTGAAATATCCTATTTTGGATAGTTTTGTAATTCTCTATGGCATCCTTTCCCTATAATGTCATCATTTCCTAACTATTAAGGTCTCGGTCTACTATACATCTATAACCTGATAATTTGTGGAGACTGAACCGAATTTTCTCCAGTTTTTTTTCCAACATTTCAGAAGGCTGGCGGATATCTGGGAAGTTTTCACACACACACATATATATATGTGGAAAAAAACTATATATATATATTTATGTCTCCCTAAATCATTGTCGCTGGTGCGCTTTACATATCAGCCTTTATCTGGGACATTCCCGCACGTCAGAAAGACTTATGTCCCGCATGATTGAGGGAGAAATTAAATGACAATTCATTGCTGTTAGTTGCACTGAAAGTGCTGTGGATGTGCATGTCATTTAAAAGGAAAAAGCAGATTCAATGCCTGAACGCGGGGGTTGTTTCCTCCTGATTGATGGACGCCGGGGCATTTGCCATAATTAATTGTATTTAGTGTGGCCCCTTTCCCCCCCTCCTCTACTTGCCCCCCTGCTGTTTGGTGCCTCCTGTCCCCATCTCCTGATCCCAGACCTGCCCGTGCCATCCGTTGACAGTTTTAATTGCACCACCGATGGAGGTTTAATAGGATATTTATCGGAATTGAAATAGCAATATATCACCTTTTATATTCCCGTCATAACAGTAACAACACAATTTTGGTTGGTGGTGATGGGCATATGTGTGATGAGATAAATATATATTCACACCCGGATGATCAGTGTCACTGGTAAAGTTGTCTTTTAATTGTTCTAATATTTTTTTTTTCTGTAGCCGAATTTCCTTTCCAAATTAATCTGGGGATTATTCACAAATACGATTTTAACTAAATAATTTGAAATTAAAGTGCATTTGCATCAAACAAACAAAATCTATCACATTTGACTAACTAATTAAAACCAAGCACATTGTACATTTTACTAAAACATTTCACATCACGTCCAGATTTGATTTGAGGTATGACCAAATATTTGTGATTGTGATTTTATCTTCACGGTTATTCTGTTTGTACCTGGCTCATGCATGACAAACTGTTGAAAAGTCAGACGAACTATTTGCATTAGAGCTTTCCCTGTGTGTCTTCTGAGCTGTGGCAGGGAGATCCAGACCATGCAGGCTTTAGACAGAGGAGAAAGTGGTTGCACAGGCTCAGTTAGTTGCAGGCTGATGATTGTAATTCCAGAGTTGTGGCTTTCATTCCCGATAGGACCACATATATGTACGGAAGATATGACATCATTTCAAGTGGCTGGAGATAAAAGTGTCCGCTCAGTGACTCCATTAGTGTTATTGAAAAGCTTCGGCTCTAACCGACATATCTGCTGTTGGAATAAGAGCGACTGGAGCAGCCATGTCTTTTCTCCGTAAGAATGGGTGTTCGGGAGACAGGGACATATTGCATGGCAAGATAGTTACGTAGGAACTAATAAAGACATACACGCAGTGCTATTGAAGAAAATGAGACCATTTTAGATAAGATTTTAAAAAAAGAAAAGAAGGAAATAAATTGGGTTTGAAGAAAGTAAAGTTTGTGATAATAGAAATAGGAACAGATATTATTTCATAAGGAAAATGGGATTTAGAAATTATGAGAAATGTCAGTGAGCTTGAGGTGTCCGAACTATTCTGACTGTCATTCTAGTCTATCTGCTGTGTGTGTGTGTGTGTGTGTGTGTGCTGGGCGCAGTGCATGTGTCCAGCTGCAGTCCTTTCTTCCTTTTTTCCTCTTCGATGTGGTTTTCATGTCCTGTTGTTGACACGGTCCGGTGTGTCTTTCTCTCACACATTTTCTCTTCTTATCGGTTTCTGAGTATGTTGTGCTTTCACAGTTTTGGAACATTTGTCATTCACTTTCTGTTAACTCTTTTGTCCTATAAATTCTGACATTCTGTCGTGATACATTTTGTCCACAAATAGCAAGGTACGTTCACTGTTTGCAGAAGTGGATCATTGTCCTAGTGAAATGGAAACACAGCAGTAATGGTGATTAGATGACACTATCAGGGTGGGACAAATAAACAATGTTTTTGCATGTTTAAACGTGTTTTGTTTGTAGTTAGGCAATGTGTGTGTACGTGTATGTGTGTGTGTGTATGAGAAAGAGTGTTGTTGTCAGGGTTTAACTGGGCTTGTGTCAGAGCCTGGGTGTGACCGCTAGAACATGTTAGAGAACGTCTATAAAGACGGACAGTAATCACACTGTAATCACACTAACATTGAAATGCTTTTTGTATACTCTTCAGCGATAGAACTGGTTTGACTGCTGTGTTCTAATATGAATAGTACTTTGTCAAAACCTTTATTTTTTTTTGCCTTTTATAAACCCGTACTTTATTCTGCTCCATGAACATAATATGAGCATACTTACCTTGAGACCTCTTGCGTGTGTGTATAAGCACGAGTGTGTGTGTGTGTGAGTGTGTGAGTGCCCATTCTAAATTCACATGACTGCAGTCAAGTGAGATGGACAATACTGTGCGTGAAGATTTTAATGTCCAGAGCGTTGCAAACGCTGAACACTGTTCGGAGAACCTATTGCGTTTGTCTTTCGCGTAGTCTACATTAAAACTCTCCTGCCAGCCCAAATCCACGGTCGCCCATTGGCTGAGTGGCCTATGCGTTGGTCCAAAGTGTTTCTGAAGAGTGGTGGAAAGCCAGCGATAGTTAGACCACATGACGCTAATGTGGAGGATTTGACCCCTGGATATCCTGCCGCTGACCTCCATCACAACACTTCCATTAAAACGCATTGTCTGCATGGTTACATCTGCAGCTCACCGTGGACAAACTAGTCGTTTCTTTTCGGGAGGTAGCCTTAAAGTCAGAAGATAAACGTGTCGATATATATATCTGTATTTTTTAATAATTGAAAGGTTGACGTTTGAAAGCGTTTCCGTGTGGACTGAGGAGGTATGTGGTTTGTAATGAGAGCGTGGCGTTTGGTTGGCCGTGGTCATCAGGAAGGTGATTGACATCAGTGCTGAGCCCGGGCCACATGTCCTTAGCCTGAGCTATGATTACACATGTGCTTCTAATTGGACCGGTTATTGGGTGGAACGGGAGGCCAGAATATTATGTGTGTGTGTGCGAATGCACGGGCGTGTTTGTGTTTGTTTGTGTGTGTCTGTGTGCCTGTGTGTGTGTCTATGTGTGTGTGCCAAATGCTGACCCATGGATTGGAGAAAGTTAAGCCTGTAGATTCAGACTGACACCGCAGCAATAGTCCGGAGAATGGAGAATGGAGAGAGGAGATGGAGTATGAAGGAATGAGCTGTGAAACGGGGTGGAGGTCTGTGGCGCCCTGGGTAGGTTTTATGTTGATTCCCAACAAGAACGAAAGACAAATAGACACTTCTGCGGGTGTAATGTTTACTCGTCATTTCTGATTGTTTATTTCACTTGAATTAATTAATATTTCGATGCAATGTAAACTCATATTTCCTGTGACGTCAATGGCCATTTTAATTAAGTTTGATTGGTTAACAGGGGAGAGTGAGGGGGAAGGGGAGAGTGAGGGGGAAGGGGAGAGTGAGGAACAGGACAGATGTGAGGTTGGACGGATAGAGAGAGGGTTGAGGATGGAGAGAGAGAGAGGGTTTAGGATGGAGAGAGAGAGAGGGTTGAGGATGGAGAGAGAGAGAGGGTTGAGGATGGAGAGAGAGGAGGGTTGAGGATGGAGAGAGAGAGAGGGTTGAGGATGGAGGGAGAGAGAGGGTTGAGGATGGAGAGAGAGAGAGGGTTGAGGATGGAGGGAGAGAGAGAGAGAGAGAGAGAGAGAAAGAGAAAGAGGGGGCTGCGGATGGAGATGACAGTATACAGAGTTACAGACTGACAGCCGTGGGTCATTATGTGTGTGGAAGCAACTTTATGGCCCATTATTGGAGAGACTAGAGAGGAAACAGCAATGGAGAGACTATAAGAGAGAGAGGATGGATGGACTGGCCCAACTCAGACCTCTGGCTGTAGATGGACCGGAGCAGGGAGCTGTGCCTGGTGTGGTCTGATGTGGTCTGGTGTGGCTTGGTGTGGTCTGACGTGGCCTGGTCTGGTGTGGTCTGGTGTGGTCTGACATGGCCTGGTCTGGTGTGGTCTGGTGTGGTCTGACATGGCCTGGTGTGGCTTGGTGTGGTCTGACGTGGTCTGGTGTGGTCTGGTGTGGTCGGGTGTGGTGTGGTCTGGGCTGGTGTGGTCTGGGCTGGTCTGGTGTGGTCTGGTCTGGTGTGGTCTGGTCTGGTGTGGTCTCGGCTGGCTCATAAAGGCCCTTGCGGAGATCAGGCTGGATGGACGATGTGGACAACTGGCCTATGTGAGGGGAGGGATGATTGTGATGGAATGTGTGTTTCTGATTCCATGATGCCTCTTTCTGTTTATGAGCCCAGAAGTGTGTGTCTTCTTCAGTGGATGTCACCTCAATCTCACAACCGTCTTCATGAGCCTCTGTGTGGGCATCACAAGATTGGGTTTTTACCTGGTCGTTAGATACATCCACAAGGTGAACGTAGGTGTGATTCAGTATTTGTACCCCTGGGGTGTAGAAAGCCCTGGTGTGTTCCATCACGACAACCGACCTGTCAATCAACCAATCGCCAATGGGGATAGATCACAGCAAAGCCACGTTCCAAACTATGGGCCCAAAACCCGTGCCGCTGTGTTTAAATGCCTTCATTAAAGGGTTACGGTGACGCGCCGCTGACAGCTGCATGGCCCTGAACGCAACATCGGCGCCGTCTGTTGTGGCACGTTACCCAGCGCTTCTTAAGCGCTCCTCGCTGAAATCCACCAGGCGAGCCGCGGGTCCTCCGGAGTGGTGAGCTATTCCCGCTCCCTAAAAGTTTTAGGCGGTAGGAGGAGCAGACACGGATCCACACTCAGCCCGGCGACAGGAGCGCAGATCTATGTTGGGCGATGCGTCGCCTGCCGTTCCCAGAGTGGGTTGGAGAGGGTTTATAAGTGTCAAAGGTTTCGTCGTGTAATCATGTTGTTTGCGCTCATTAATTCTCTGTGTATTTCTCTGAGCGCGTCGCTGCTTTGTACTTGGTTGAGTTTGTATTTCCGTGTGCATGTTAAATTGTACAGCCCCTTTTCGAACAAATCAAACCACCCCATTCGCCTGTCCCTTCCCAACTGCCCCCCCACCGCCCGCCCGCCCCCACCCCGCCTGACCATATAAGCGTATAAATGCATCTCATTACGTTCACTAATCCGTAAAGTATGGGGGTGCCGGTGGCTAACGCAGGCTAGCTCCGCTGCCGAGAGGATAGTGAACACTGCTCTTTTATGGTATTAGAAACGGGGGTGGGGGGGGGCAGGATGACTGCTTAAACCATTAGCATGAGAAACAGGCTAAAGCAGGGCGCTAGATATATACCGACTGACAGAGCAATCTGTTAACCAGTTCTAACCCAAATCACAATGGGCTGCTAGGATTGACAGAGTGACAGTACCCCCCCCACCACACCATCTCCGCACACACAGCTTATGTATTCCTGTGGCAACTCACACCGCTAACTTTTTTGATTCGTGACAGTTGTCATGAAGTAATAAGTACAAAAAGTTTACTCGCCGTCTTATTTTTGACCCAGTTTACTATATGTTCTCACTCAGACGTCTGTCGGGTTTTACTTGTAGCGGGTGAACTGTTTCTTGATTTCTCTTCATCTCTTTTTGTCTTTCTCTCTGTGGTTCTTGAGGTGAAGTGGCCTTGCCCCCAAGGGGGCGAGGACTCTGGAGGCTCTCAGTCCTTTTAAAGAGATGAAGAGGTGGGGGGTGTGGTGGGAAATGGAAGCAGAAGAAGTGAAACAGAACACAGCACTGCAGATACTAGTGTTGAGATTACACAGAGGCTGAGACGAGAGCTTTTTCTGGATTGCGTATTTATTTGAATCGTGATTTTGGATTGTATGTGTGTGTATCTGTGCTCCGTTGAGGCCGACCACAACTACCTGTCAGTTGTGTCGTTCCGCGAGACATAATTTCTCAGTTTGAGAAATGCTAGAACAAAAGAGAACAGGTTGCCCCTCCTCTGTCCGTTTGTAATTTCCATGCATTTTTAAATGCAAGAATATATATCAAGCTAAAAAACAAAATAGGCCGAAAGGATTTATCACTCTCAAGAGATTCAAAAACAAGAGGCAAACAGTTGTTTTGTAAAGCAAACTTTGTGTGTCTTTGCTTTACTTCTCAATTGTCGATGGTGATTAATGTGCGTGGATACACAAACAGGTTACACAAAGTGCTTGTAACCATCGGTTACGGCTGGCTTTTGCTCTCGGGCTGTGCTCGTTTGGCATTGTAACGTGTGTGTGTTTGTGTGTGTGTGTGTGTGTGTGTGTGCGCGTTAGGCATTGTTGACTAAGGGACATCTGCCACTAGATTATCCCCAGCTGTTATCTGAATAATTGTGTAATCCCCCTCTTCTTCCTTTCCTGACTCCCTCCTCCTCATTTCTTCCCTGGTTCCCCACACACTTTTCTCCTTGTCGTTCCAAGGGGTACAGTGGGATGTGGCTGGTGTGTGTGTTCAGGCAGGTGTTTGTGTGTGTCCAGGCAGGTGTTTCTTTGCCCCCCCCACTACATTTGTAGAGGGATCTAAGTGCAATCTTCTCCTTTTCTTCCTTTTCTCTTTCATACTTTCTTCTTTCCTGAAAACTAAAGACTTGTAATGCTGTCAGATGACCTCTGTGTTATATAGACTGGAGTCCTCTCTCCCCACACAGTGTATTCTATAGACTATAATATAGACCGCTGTTTCCCCACAAGATATTATATTAAAGACAAACTATTTCTTCACAAGAGAGGAAGAAGTTGTTGTGGTCTTTAAAATCATGTTTAAAACCGTATGAAACCAGTGGTCAGGGTTGACGACAGGAAAAATTAGGATAAACATGAAAAACAGAAGCCAGGAAAAAGGAGAGGATCTTATAAACGGACATAATTTTTCTTTTTACCTTTTTAATGACATTTACAAATAATTCTAATGAATTTAGTCGGTTGAGGAGATGACTGGGTTTGGATTGTATTTTTCTCCAGTTACTTGCAGGTACACTTTGTGTAGTGTCTGGACATGGGTCTCTCAGGTAAAACCTTTTATTTTTTCATCTCCTTTTCTTTTCCATCGGTCAGTGGTCACTCAGACAGAGGTGTCTGTACAGATGTGCTTCTTTGTCACTCAAAGGGCTGCTCTTGTGACATTCACACACACACGCGCACACACTCAAAGATATCATGCGTTTGTTTTCCGTGCGTAATATATTGTTTCTCGTAGTTTCCCTGCGTGATATATCGGTTCTCCTATTTTCCCTGCGTGATATATCGGTTCTCTTAGTGTCCGTGCATAATATATCGGTTCTCCTGTGTTCTCCTTTTCTCTCCCCTGTCTCTTTAACTTGTAGCAGTGGTGAAGACGGCTGCCTTCACAAATCCACTGTCCTCTCTCCTCTACCGAGTCTCAGCAGGCATTCAAGGCCTTCATTAAAAGGAAGCTGTCATCTAAATTCCTAGGCTTGACTTGTTCTCATTAAAACACATTTTAATAGACTTTCTATTCCACTCATTTTCAGTCAAATTACAAGGCTTTATAGTTTAAGCACTATCGATACTTCACCAGAAATTATGATATGATGATAGGTAGTTTCCAATGTGTCTTCTCTGACCTAAAGTAAAATATCTGAAATGCTTGGTAAATGTGTTGAATTAATTGATCAAAAGAAAATGGCTGTTAAATGATTTGACTCTTTTTTAACCATCCGTGTTCGTCAGCTCTGAATGGGTTAGAAAATATTTTTTTCTGTGATGTTTTAATTGAGTACCGGAATTCACGTGACCCTATTCGGGCGTCGCATTAAAAGAAAGTTGTGTTGTGCTCAAAGAATGACAATTTGGTTCACAAAAGTGAAGCGTGCGTTTTCACAGTTTATATACGTCGCTAAATGTATTCACGGAGTACATTTAAATGTACCTATTGAAGGAGATTCTTAAATGTGACGTTTGAATAGTATTTCGGGTTCGTTGCCGTGCACATTCTGTCGGACCAAGTGATGAAAACGGGAAACAAATGCATAAAGGAAAAAAGGCCTTTAGAAATTTTTTGAAACATTCAGATGAAACCTACATTATGACCGTTTAAAAGATTCACATTTCTTTTTTCTTCGTCACTTTTCTTTCTTTTAACTTTTTCTTCCCCGTTTTGGAGGTTTTCCTTTTCAAGTATTTACAATCAGCAAGTAATGAAGAAAACACTAAAATTTCTTTTTTTTCTTCTTCAAGGACTAAGGACATTTCTATCCCAGTTGAAAGGCAGCCATTGACTCCTGGCAAAACAAGCAGGACAATGCCGGTGCTTTAATCCCACCAACAGCAGAACTGTTAGCTTAGCGAAGGTCGACCAGCCTGTATGAAACCTGGATCACATATTTGCAGTTTCTAGTTTGCTTTCATTGTCTGAAAGGTCAGCAGCAAACAGCCTGTATACGTTTCTGAAAGTAAATGGCAGGAGATGAGGGGGGTTGGAAGAGGGTGAGCTGCTTGGAACTCTGGCTGGCTGGCATGCCTATCTTTCATCCAGTCAGCCAGGGAAACATTCTGGGACTTTGTGGCAGTTTGCCCGTGGAACATTGCCAACGGCTGGGTTTGGGTTCCCTCCCCGAGGCTCAGCCCAGAGAGGCAGAACACAGCCTCAGACACACACCTCCTTCACTAAAACTCACCTTCACCTGTTTGTCCCACATGATGGAATGGAGGCGGGGCTATGGGTGGGTCACCATGCTTGGCTACGCTAGTCTGACACCACTGGGCCAATACCTGGACGAGACTTGGAAATGATGTGTCGTCAAGATCCTGGCTTTATGACCATAAAGAGGCCAAAGGGGGCGGGGCATACTATTTAAAGGGACAGTGTGCAGAATGCAAACTGGTTGGTGGACGGATGAGAACGTTTATCCTGGAAATATATCAGGGCACTCAAATAATTTTGTAGAGAAAAATCCTCATGAAGCAAATATTAACTGCAGATATGTTCCGGTCATTTATGCTATGCTATAATAGAAATCTTCCATGTGACCGCTTCTAATATTTGTTAGTCACAGACGATATCTCAGGTGTGTTACAACTTGATGTGTGACTGATGTGTGTCTCTATAGAGATCAGTACTGATTGACCATCACATGGTTAATGTGGTTTCGTCTTCTCTCTGTCTTTTAATGTCTGTGTCTTTCTCCCAACACTGTCACTCTCTCTCTCTCTCTCTCTCTCTCTCTCTCTCTCGCTGTTCTTTCTCTCCCCCTCTTCCCTCCGTCTATCTCTGAGGAACGTGTTTTCAGCAGCTCTGGGTCGTGGTCTGAGGCCTCTTTCATTAGCATACAGCGGGCATTAGCGCTAGCTGCCTGTACCGGCCGGTATTCACTGGTAATGGGGACGGGGCTCTGGTTCTACCGTAAGCACTTTGACCCGGGGCGTCAGGGTCAAGTTAACCCCTGAGGATGTGCTACGTTTTCCGCCACATTTATTAGCGTCCCCCAGGGGGAACGGGGAGGGAGGACACGGGGAGGACAAGCTGCACATATAGGTGCAATGCTGATTTCAGAATGTGAATCTGCCCCCCCTACACCGCACACACCCTGCCCCACAGGGTTAATTGAAGAGGAAATTGATAGTTCTTCGCAGTAATTGTGGCTTTGAGAATTCTCTCCCCCACTGCGTAGGGCTAGTGTGGTTACGGTTATGCAGAAGACAGGCTGACATGCAGCGAACGGGGAGGGGAAGACGGCCAATGGGACGATGCCCCATGAGGTGCCCGCTCCGGGGCCTGCGGCACGTGCTGATTTGATGATGAGGTGCGCGTTGATTGGTCGATGGAGATCGGGGGATCCGCGGAGACTTAATCAGCCGAGCTCCAATCGTTCAATTAATTATCCAATCACATCAATTTACCAAACACCATTCTCTGTCTTTCTCTGTTCCTGCTTTTCCTCTTATTTCTCTCTACCTCCCCCGCTTTCCTCCCGGAGGACTTTTTTGGATGGACAGATGTGTGCGAGGCACTATATCTGTTCTGCTCTACTGGCTCCTGCAGACTCTGAAGTCAGAGAGACGCTCGTACACTCCACTGATGGCAGTGCTGAGCTGACTTCTCTCCTTTTTCTTATTCTCTCCATCCCGTTGGCTTTTTTCTCCTGAGGTTTGAGATGAGGACTGGCCTCACTACAGTACTGATGGCCAAACCAATAACTCTGTCATCGGAGAAATACTAATGTTAAGCATTAACTGATACAGCGGTCCGTTGATCCGTTCTACTGTTTGAGGACATCATTTTTGAGTTCATGCATGCGGTTCCTTAACCAGCAGTTTCCTCTCTCTCTCTCCTACTCTCTCTCCGTCCGTCTTTCCCTTTCGCCTCTCTTGCTATCTTCCTCCATCGCTCCTTTCTTTTTAGCCGTCTCCACTCCCTGTGTATCTGTCACATTGTTTCTTTCTCTTTCTCTCTCCTCTGTCTTGCTCTCTTCACCTTCTCTCTCCCCTCTCCCTTTCTTTCTCCCGGCGTTAATGAGAATGTGTTAAGAAAGAGAGATCTATTGGGTATAGCGCAATTCATCAGAAAGACGAGGGTTCGGAGAGAGAGGAAAAAAAATGACGGCCCTTCAAATAAATTCTATTCTTCTGGTTGTGAATGTTTGATGAGCCACTGAGAAGTTTCCTCTCACGTCATGGTGTCTGAACAGCGGAGAACAGAGCGGACCCTA